>CABHPR010131525.1:28818-47471 GCA_902168415.1 Peromyscus melanophrys
GTGGCTTACCGGCATCTTCACATGCTGTTTGTCATGGTGGCGGCTGGCAGTGTCTCTCACTCAGCCTTCCACTTCCCAGAATTCTCTTCTCTGTTAGTCCTGCCTATACTTCCTGCCTGGCCACTGGCCAATCAGTGTTTTATTTATTGACCAATCAGAGCAATTTGACATACAGACCATCCCACAGCAGCACCATGACAATGTTTCAATCTTAAGCAGTACTATATCTGATTCTCCTAGGTAGAGATATATCTTTATCCCCTTTTTTGCTATGGATGCTCAGAAAATTCCTTTATCCTATCAAAAGTGACCAGTGTAGGTCAATCAATTCATTCATGTCTCTGCATTTTACACACTTGATCATTTAAGTTGTATTTCCCAATAACCTAAATCCCATTTTCTGGCTATGCAACAGTCATTGTTTGTGTTACTGGAATCCTATTGTTTCTGGAAAACTAAGTCCAATTCATTTCTTTTTAAGTTTCTAACTTCATTAAACTCTCAAAACTCAAAGTTTTGTAAAGAAGTCACCCCCTAGAATGCTATAGATGATTTATTTTAATTTTCCTGTTGGAATAAAGGCTCATTCAGAAATACAGCTATCAAAATATTAAACATTGCGTGATAATACATGGCTTCTCAATAAAGCAATTAAGCAAGATCTGACAGCCGGTCTACTTGTAACAACAGTGGCATAAACCTAAGTTGTGTTTTGGAATACCTGAAACATTGTAATATAATGTAGGAAACTCAAAGTCTATTAATAATACTTATAAAAGTTATATTAATATATATAAAATTCAGTCTATTAATAATATGTAGGTGTTGCTGTAACCCTTTTATGCAGAAATACTGTAGGACATTTTCTTATAATCGGTTTAAACAATTTTAAAATGCTACATTTGTTAGAAGTTGGTGAAAAGACCTTAATTCTATCACAATGGAAATTCTTGATTTATTACTTAGAGAATTCTTCATCATTTATCCCACCATTGCAACTAACTGATAACATCAGGGTAGGGGCATGCAGCTTTTATTTCTCTTACTAATTGTGCTTCCATTATTCTTTGAACTTATAGTGTATTTATAGAATATATCTTGATCATATCCACCACATTCCTCCCTCCATTTCTCAGACCCTTGTAGGAACTAAAGAACTTGTTGACTCATGAAATGGAATTAAACACCAATTTATGCATAGTTGAAATGTGAAAGTCAACCACAAGTATTATCAGAATTATTTGGTTGCACTTTTATTTGACCCAAGTGTGATTTTTGCCACATAATATATTTAACTTTTGCATTCCTGTATTTCCTAGTACACTATGTGCTCTTAGGAGTGAAACTCATACCCAGTTACCTCTGCTCAGGCAAGGAGAGCTCACTGAAGCAGAAGTTACAGTATATATGAGGAACACAGATATAATGCAGTTGGGAAGAAGAATTGATGTATTTCCCAAGAGAGTAAAGAGAACCAAAGTTTTGTGAAAGAGTTTGAAACTTTGTAAAATAAATACAAATAGGAAAATTAAAACACATGGAATATGGTTGGGGCTTGAAACATGATGTTATTCCATTCCTTTCTATTCTGCAATTGCAGCGTCCTCCACCATTGAACACAACACCATCTGCAAAGGTGTAAACCACAATTGAATGTGAAATGTACCATACATAATAAGTTCAGGCATGGCAATGAGAAAACACTAGCAACATGTTTATGTTTATTTGTTCTGAAGAGTCCACACTTTCCTCTTTATTTGGATAATGAAAGCAAGGAAACTAGATGCATTTGGCTGTACCAAGTCAGTCCTATGCTCATAGGCTGACTTTTCCATTCTTATTTCCAAGAGGCTCCACATAGGGATATAAATGATGTGTTAAAACTTTGAAAAAAAAAAGAATATTGTGATATTTGTTCTATATGATAAGAAAATGTTTTAAATATATATGTTAATGCATCTTGAGGATGTAATACTGAGGTTACAATATTAGGAAATTGTAACTCTGAAAGTTGTAAGTTAAGGATTTGCATGTATTTGGTTTTCCACATTTATCAAGGTATGCTAATTGGCTTTTCCATGATGTTGCTATTGAGAGCATAAGTGTTGGAGTTCAGTAGGCTGACGTTTTTATCTCAACTTATTTTTGTTAGATGAAATATGATAGACTGACCACAGTATCTGCATCATAAAAAGCACTCAGGGAATGTGGATGTGTCATTCCTAAATAGTCAAATTAGATCCTAGATGGTGACATTCTTAACGTCTTCCTTTCAGAAGATGTGAGACAATAACTATAATGGAATAAAAATAACAATAAAATGATGACATTTCAAAGACAATTGTGAAAAGACAATGTAATAAACCATAAAGGTCATCCATTTGCACAATTCCATAATTAATAGAAGAAGACATATGAAGAGGGATAGCAGAAAAGAATATTAGACATCAAAAATGGTGTTATTAAAGTGTGGTAACATTCATGTCTTATTGACAGGAAAGTTTTAAGGAAACTTAAAACTCATGAATTTTATTGATTTAGATATATGGAAGAAGACTGATATAAGAAATGCTTTATACATAGAATTTTTAAGTGTTAAAAACAGAAATAGTATATTTACAAGTGATTCCTAAATCAAAGTGCAATACAGTTGATGATGCCTATAGTAAGGTCATGAAAAGCTATTGATTTTATTATGGTTTTGTGTTAAAAATCAGCAAAGGCTAAGCAAACCTTTGGAAAGGAGAAGGAAATGGGTGAAGGACAAACAAAAGATGAAATAATTGATCAATTAATGTCCCAAAGGGTATTGGGATAAGGTTAATTTAGACTCAAACTGAAGACTAAAATTTTGAACAAGAGGCAGATCTCTCCATGGTTAAAGAATATTAAAATATGTGTGTGGTGAGAATCATAGCTTGTGGACGAAGAATTACAGGCCACATAAGCTTAGTCAGTTCATTGAGATCTGGGGCATCAAGAGTCAAGAGAACTGTACTGTTGCAGTCTTTGGCCAAAACACTAACCTGAGAAGGGCTCCATGGAGATCCATGAGCACAGAGAAGCTGTGCTGGCATGCAACTCTCTGCAATGTCAACAGGCACTGATGCTCTTCTAGTTTTTATTTCTGTTGCTGTGATACATACCCTGAAAAATGCCACTTAGTAGAGGAAGGAGGGAGTTTATTTCAACTCACAATTGCAGGACACCACGGCAAGGAAATCAAAGAAGAGATCCATCTAGGCATTTTACCTGTGCAATCAAGAGCAGAGAGAAATGAATTAATACACATGCTCACTAGCTTGCTTGCTTGTGTTAAGCTCAATTTCTCCACTCTTAGGCAGGTCAGGACCCCTGCCTAGGGAGCGGTATTATCTTAAGTGAGCTGGATCATCCTACATCAATCAAGCTAATGAAGATACTCCCCTCCCCAAACCAACTCAACGTAGACAGTCTCTCATCGTCATGTTTCCTGGGTGCCAAGTTGACAATTAGAGCATACCATCACAGGTACTGAAAGCTAATGGTGACTAAAAGTGAAAAGGACAATGTGTGAAGTAGCCTGACAGACAAAGAAGACAGTTCTAAGTGTCAGCTCCTGGTATAGGCATACAGGCCAATTAAGTCAGATTTTCTTGTTTTATAACTGACTACAAATTGTAAGTTAATCAACATAAACTCTGTTGGATCCCGATTCAGTGTTGCTTGAGCCAGTGAAGGAAAGTAGGATGGAAAAGTTAATTTTGTGTTTCAGCATGAAGAAGCCAAAATTTGCAAATGCCCAACATGAAATCCAGCTTTTCGAATGCTGAGGCTCGCTGGACTTCCATCAAGTTCTGACACATACGTGTAAAACAATTCTGACTCCATCCAGTTGCTCATTCCTTTCCTTTATTATGCAGTGCTGACAGAGCAGCCACATTTCCCAAGAGTTCCCTTTTCCTCAATGCAGATGTTTTTCCAGTGGTGAGTTTTCAAAACTGAATATTTAGAATCTGCTCATTGTGTTCTTTTCACAATGCGACTACTTCAAGTTATGACCAAGATTGGAATTGGTCTTTGAGACAGTGAGTCAGGTATCTGCCTTACTCTCTTGTCCACATCAAATTTCCCAAAGACACAAAGGACTTCTCTGCAAAAATGATGTCCTGTAGTTCATCAAGAACCAGTTGAGATATGTATCTTTGAATACCAGTCTACTTATTCCATTAGTTTATTCTTGACCCATACACTATTTCTTTTCCCTTTGAGGGAAGTGTATTGTGTTGCCTTCAGTAGATGCAAATGTGTGCATTTGTAGATTTTGTTTTACAGAGTAGCTGCCTTGTCAGAAGAAAGAATACTTCTTATCTAACTGCAATAAATATGCTTTCTGTTCTCCTTTGTTCCTCATTTGTATACAGAGACATTTTACTTCTAACACATCTATGGATCAATCAGGCGGGTCTCTGATCTCTCAATAGAATGCAAGCTGGAGTCTCGGGTATAAAATGCTGAAACATATTAACAGCCACTTACATGACTCTTTTGTAGAAAAGCACAACAGATAGAATGGGTAAGGGAGTAGAGTAGAAAAAAGGAAATTAAAGGAAAGTGAATACAGACCAGATGTTGAATGTCAAGTTTCCACTCTGAGAATAATAAATGTAGGCACTGGGTGGCCAGATGAGGTTAAAATGCACAGATACCAACTTAATTTAATAAACAATTAGATGTTCCTCAGGGGAAAGCCAACTGGGACAAGTAATGATTATAAGAAATATCAGTTTCTTTTCTTCTATATCCCTCTTCAACATTTTTATTTTCACAAATCCATGGATAGCTGCTGTCTTCTGTCAGAATCTATGAAGGAGATTGAGAAATCTCTTATAAGAAAGTTAATTCTCTTCTTTGGAGATTCAACTACCTGCCTGCTTTTTAGTGAACAAACTGCCTAATTCCACACTTAAGACTGTGAATTTCTATAGCTGCATTGGAGAGATACAATATTTAGTATCTAGCATGGGAGGGGAGAAAACAAGGAAAGATACAATAAACATGGGGCAGAAGAGATGTACTGGGCACTGCAAGATCCAAGCAAGATACTTCTTCAAGAAAGGACTTTTGCTAGTCATTGAAAATGGTATCATGGACTATATCACCCAAAGAAAAATTCAACCTTTGCACTAAGAAACATCAATGAATATCTGAAAGCTGTGGGAAGAGAAAGAAAACACTTAGTTTGTGGTACAAAGGCCCAGATGAACATCATCTGACACATGGAAACAGGACCTACATCAGATCACATTGTATGTTAGGATTCAGTTCTCCTTTCTGGAACTTGAACACGTAATGATTGTCTTATATACCTTCTTTGAGAATAAACTAAATGATGAGAGAATCAATAAATGTGTCAAGCACTTGCTGGGCCTATTACACATGCTGAAAGAATAGTGGTCAAAAACCAAGTGGCTGTTTCTATTTTCTTTTCTTCTGGAGCTCTTGAGTCACACTCTTCCTATATTAGGAGTCCTAGAGAAGTGATGTCTTAAAGAAGCTTGTCTCTCCTCATCATCACCCTTGTGTGTTCAAGCCTCAAGCAGGTTTTGTCAATCTGAATCCTGATAATATCTAAGAATATTTTTTTCCTCAATAAAAATGAGAAATAGTAAAGGAAAGTAAACTCCATTTCTTATCATCATAACTTGTCTCTCTGGTTCCAGCTTTATACTGAGAAACATCTAATTGACTCAGGAACTCTCAGTGTCTAGAAAGGTAAAACAATAGCTTGCCATTGCTTACAAGACACCCATGATAAAGCCATTTTTGAAAGTGGCACAGCCAGACTGAGACCCTTAGAAACTTTAATTTTCTTATTTTCTTTCAAATATTTACTTACTTTACTTCCAATAACTCTGTGTCTACATCATTTGCACTCAGTTTTTATTGAGGGGAATCTTTGGGGGATAGGACTAAGGCACAGACAGCATTCCCAGCTATGCAGTATGCCTCCTATCATCAATAAAATACACAGCACAGAGAGCACCAGCTGTCAAGGACATACTTAGTGTGACTCATATCCTCTGACAAATATTTAGGATTCAAGAGTTTTTCATTCATTTTATTACTAGGACTTCCCTTTACTGTCTCATAACATCTTACTTTAACCATGTTATTTACTTGTTTTCCTTCTCATATCATATTCTATCTTTATTACTTCCTTGTGTGTGCTTGTGTTTGTATTTTTGCATAATGTTATGAGGGTTCATGTGTGTGTGTGTGGGGGGGGGTAACATGGTGCCTATGGTATGTAGAAGTGACAACGGTTCTCACCTTTCTCATCTCTTGAAAGAGGGTCTCTTGTTTGTGTTTGGTATGCTAAGCTAGGTGGTCTGTGCACTTCAATATTTCTACTCTCTTCTAAAACAACCTTTTAATGAGGTTAGTGGAGAGTTTTGTGTTTCAGAAGCATGTTGGTATTTTATCCACTAGACTCACTAATTCTCTCAGACAAACAAAGCTAGAATCTTCTGTTTCTTTTGTCTTGTTCTCCACGACTCTACAGCTACCACCTAATCTCACACTCACACACACAAAAAAGGAATGAGGTGTCATCATTGATGTTATACCTCTTTCAAGTTAATTTTGTACCTCCCCTGCACAGTTCACATTTCATTTCACTGCACTTTTAACTTCTTAGAGCTTCTTAGAACATTCGGTTAATTCCTATTGTTAGTTTGGTCACGTGTTCCACCTGGTCATTTCCTTTCTGTGATTCCACGGCAAGGGAAGTCACCACATTCCACAGATCCAGGTGTGTTCCATATTTTGTATTTCTCTGTTGACTATTTCATCAGAAATAAAGACTGCTTTCCATGAGAACTATCCAATATATAACCTCCTAAAATAAACAGGCTTATTAATTTATATCACCCAAACGTATCTCTTAACTCCTGTGTGCATTTCATTATGTGATTCTCTTTGTTTGACATACGTCCCCTGGATCTCTCATGAATAAGATGCTTCAGACCTCTTACATCAGTTCAGCCAAGGCAATAAATGTCTTGAATGTGGTGATATATTATGTATCCCAATAAACTTGCCTGAGAATCAGAGGACAGAGCCAACCACTAGATTAGACATAGAGGCAAGAAGTGGTGGCACGCACACTTAATCCTATCACTAAGGAGGCAGAAATGTGTCTGGATCTCTGTGAGTTCAAGGCCACACTGGAAACAGAGCCAGGCAGTGGTGGCACACACCTTTAATCCCAGTACTGGGAAGCACACACACTTTTAATTCTAGGAAGTGATGTCAGGGCAGAGAAAGGTATATAAGGTGTGAGGAAACGGGAACTAAGGCAGATCAGCTGAGACCGTTTAGGGTGAGTGTCGTGCCCCCCTCGTCCAGCAAAGAAGACACGACACCAAGCTCTTCTTCTTGCAGTTTATTCAGGCCTTGAATCAATCTTCTGGCTTCTAAAAGATCCCCCGGGCAAAGCCTCTCCTGGCCTTATATAGGCTCTGGGCAGCCAAGCCCAGATCGCCACGTGGGCATTGCCCAATAGGCTCAAGCATGCATAAGCAAGCCACCAATTCTGCTACAGCCTCACCTGGAGCTGTTTACCACAGGGAGCGCTCCTCGTCGGGATGGCGAAAGCGGTAACTAGTGCCACCTGTAAGGCATGGCTACACGCAGCTCCCTACAGGTGAGGACTTTCAGTCTGAGGATTTTTGGAGTTGGTGAGGTGAGATTGGCTGTGGCTTGCTCTGCTTTTCTGATCTTTCAGCTTTCACCACAACATCTGGCTCTGGGGTTTTTATTAAAAGACCATGTAAGATTTGAACAACACTTGAAGGCAAGATTGTGATTCCTTATTTAGTATACCTTCCGTATGCTTTATATATGCCAAGTAGGATTACAGAAGAAATATAAGTTAAGAAAGTTATTATTGAGCTACATTTAAATTGTAAGCATTTGGACTGAGCTAAGTTTGAAAAGAGTAAGAAATTGTGAAATAGAGTTCTTAAATATTTAGAAAGTCACTACAAAAAGTAATTCAATCAGAATACTCATCCTCAGAGGTCCTATTCAGGAGCTTTTTGGTCCTTTTGTAAGACATACTCTTTTTTTTTTTTTTTTTTTTTTTACATCTAGTACCCCAAGAAAATTTCCTAGCTTGAAGGATCTCCCTTTTCACAGGCTGATACCAAGTTCAAATAAGCTCTATGAAAAAACATTTTACAGAAAAATAACAAGCAGAAAATATCCCTTCCTCATCCACCTGAGTTTATTTTCTTAGTGTTGATATTTTTCCTTCTAGGCAAAGGTCATATGGCTCATTATTCTTAGATGTCCATGTTCTTAAGACACAGAGTCCTGTGTGAAACACTCACAAGTCCTGTACCACAAGGAAGTCGCTTCCCTTTCCATTCCTACCCCCACACAAACTTGATACCTTTCTCCTTGTTTCTTCCTCAGCACATGGCATAAAAGACCAAAGTTTTTGACAAATAGATTCTCTGCTAACACAAGTGATAAATGGAAACAACCAAAACTCTAAAGACATTTCTGTATATTGACATCTCACAGGCTGTCTAATCTATAACTTGTTCAAATATCCATTCTTTCAGATATTGGAAAACAGTCTCAACAATACAACAGTAAACATGAACAATATCCTTGGAGAATGGGTCTGCTCTTTAGCATCTTAAAGTTCTGGAAGGTGAAACATAAAGGAAATGTTTTGAAATTTTTATTATGACTGATATTATTTGCCTTATGTGACTTCCTTCTTTTTCATGTCATGGAAAATGAGATAACCTTATAGAATATTAATGGTCACAAGCCTATTCAAAAATACTTAGCTTTAGATGATAATGACAAAAAAATAGGTAGATGAAAAGGGCATGGGGTGATCTTCCCCACCTCTCTTAGGGAACTGTATGGATAAAGCACTTAAAGAAAAGCCAAGTGCCTGACAGACTGTCTCATATGCAGCCAGTCTGCCCATGGGAGTGTTATAATGCTCAAAGAAGTCAAACGAATACAAAGAACTGTGGATCAGGATTTTAAGTTGTATTATACCAATATTTTCCATTGTACTAAGTGGAAATTAAATAGGACAATTTTTGAGGAAATGTCTTGAGTAACTACATTGCATATACACAGGATTTGAAGACAAATGAGAATAATATAGACAGAGAGTCTCTATTCAAGATCACTCCCCGTAAGTGATTCAGTCAATAAACAAAGGTCAGCCTCAAGACCCAATAAAACCATAAGAAATATAAGAAGATTAAGTACTGGAGAGTGATTTGTACTTGCCTAGGGAAATTTAGGGCACTGCTTACCAGAGACAGCAAGGAAGATCTCTGTGGGGCAGAAAGACTTTCCTTAAACAAAAGGTTTATCTCAGGAAAACGTCTTGAGTGGAGGGAAAGCTAGTATGTCAGAATACATCCTTGCCAATAGGCCTGAATACAAGGGCATGCAGTGAAGGGTAAAGAAATTTTGGAAGAGCTACCCTAAAAGAATTCTCTCTATTTTAATGTTTTATGTTGAATAGAATAGGGTGGAATCTTACTGATGATTCATAATCAGTGGGTTTTAATAATGGCTTAGTAACTACCTTCAAAAGATGATCTAAGTATTTATATTTTAAAAAATTTTGATAAATTTTACATGACTTTTTTTTCCTTGTTTGACATTTTCATATAAAAAGGTTATGGATTTGAGAGAGGACAACAGAGCTTTTATAT
The DNA here is from genome assembly GCA_902168415.1 of Peromyscus melanophrys. Taxonomy (NCBI): domain Eukaryota; kingdom Metazoa; phylum Chordata; class Mammalia; order Rodentia; family Cricetidae; genus Peromyscus; species Peromyscus melanophrys. The sequence goes on from CABHPR010131525.1 coordinate 38,559, forward strand.
AGAAACTAAAGCAAGGGTTGTGCTATGACATCAAACTATCTAGAAGTTTCGGTGACATTCTAGGTAAGAACTGGGAACAACTTGTAATGTAGCAGAAGGAGCAAATCAGGCTCAGGATGTTCTTTGAAGAGACAGGGTACTTTAGTTTTGTTACATGTGTAATAAGAAGGGGAAACATGCCAAAGATGATTCTTAGATTTTGAGAGAGAATAAATGTGTAGAATGGAAGTTGGCGTGGACAAAACTGGTAGGAATGGCTGCTTAGGGCCATGTATAAGAACACTATTCTTATGAAATATTGTTCTTGTGAAAAATTAATTGTGAGGGGCTTATTTGGCTCCCCAAATCAAACATAAATCCAAGTATGTTTACACAGTACAGAAGATCAGTTTTAGATCAGAGACAAAAATGAGTGTCATTACATTTCCTGTGTTATGCATGGTCACAGAATAGTAAAAGGAAAAACTGACATAAGAAAAGAAATATGACCACTTTTTTCATGTCTTCTTTTGAGGACTTGCTGTGCAGATCCATAGAGTATTTATAATTGGATTGTGTTCTTGGCTGTTTGTATTTTGAAATATTTATAGAATCTTAATATTAATTATCTATCAGAAGTATAACTGGCAAAGATTTTCTTCCACCCCATGTACTTCCTCTTTGATAAACTAACTGCTTCCTTATCTGTAATGAAGCAATTTAGTTTCATGAGACCTCCCTTGTCAATTGTGGGCCTAAATTCCAGGGCAGATAGGATCCTATTCTCGAAGTCTTTTTCTGTACCTCTATCTTGCAGATCACTGTCTATGTTTTCACCTAACAGTCTTACAGTTTTAAATTGAGGTCTTTGATCCATTTGGAGTCAGTTTGTGTGCAGAGTGATAGAGACGCATCTGTTTTCATTCCTGTGTAGGTAGGAATCCAGTTTCTCCAGCATCTGTTTTCACTCCTGTGTAGGTAGGCATCCAGCTTCTCCAGCATCATCTGTTTTCACTCCTGTGTAGGTAGGCATCCAGCTTCTCCAGCATCTGTTTTCACTCCTGTGTAGGTAGGCATCCAGCTTCTCCAGCATCATCTGTTGAAGGTGCTGATTTTCTTTTGGCATCTCTGTAGAATATCTGTGAGGCTGTTGAGTCTTTCCCGTCCACTGTTACTATATCGACTTCTACTATATCAATAATGTCAAGTGACTGGCCAAGTTGCATATTCTACTCAGCAAACCGGTTTGTATGGTGGCTTCATAATTTTTTTGTTAAAGACACAAAGATTATTTTCACATATACACTGCTGACTTACTAAAGGGTGCTAGGAAGGATGCTGTCTTAGTCATGGTTCCCACTGCTGGGATGAATCACCATGACTAAAAGCAGCTTAGGGGAGGAAGAGTTTTTCTTAGCTGAGATCTCCACATTATCTGCATCACTGAGAGAAGCCAGGATTCAAACAGGGCAGGAACCTGGAGGCAGGAACTGGAGCATGGGCCATGGAGGAGTACTGCTTACTGGTTTGCATATATTGCTTACTCAGCCTGCTTTCTTGCAGTGCAAAGGACAACTTGCCCAGGGTTGGCACTGCACACAGTGAGCTGGGCCCTCACACATCAATCATCAATCAAGAATATGCACCACAGACTTGCATACAGGGCAATCTTATTGGAGGGATTTTTCTCAATTGAATCTCTCTTCCCAAATGACTCTAGCTTGTACCAAGTTGAAAAAAAAAAACAAGCCAGAACAAATATGAATATGAATTTCTCACAGATCTACTCTGACAAAATTGAGTGATAGTTTTCTATTCTAAGGTGTACAAAGACACTTTCACGGGAATTCTTCTGTTCATACCACGTTTAGACATATGCAATGCTTTTAACTCTCCACACATTTAAAAGTACTTTATACTGTAAACTTGATGAAAACTGGAGTATTGCTGAGATGTAGGTAGGGTGGCCATATTCATTTTCCTTTTATAAACTAGACTATCTCCAGGACTTTTAGTCAAATCATTAAGTAAGAAAATAACCCTCTAAATCTACCTGTAAGATGTCTGTTCTGGCTGGAGTTACTCATACCTGGCCACAGTTAGACTGTTTAAACCATGTAATTTAGCAAGATGAGTTGGCATATTAGATGTCAAGGACTGCAACCCCAAACACTCTTCCATATGCAAATACAATGAGCTGTCAGAGAATTACAGAAGGGAACACAATATAAAAGCAAACAGTGGCTCTATAATCCATGGATTAAGAATCACTATTTCTCCTTATTTCTGTAAAAAATAGGGAATTGATGGTTACTTTAAGAGATGCCTTCTTCAGTAATTCCTACCAGCACATGCCACCACTATAAAAGATGCCCAAAGCCTACATTTCATTAAAATTAAACAGGTGAAGTTTAAATTTTTCTTCTGCAAAATGACTAAAGCTGGAGTTGTTTCTCAAAGGGTAAAAAGAAAATAAATGGAAGAGGAGAGGAGAGGAGAGAGGTTGGGTGGGGATTAGACAAATCCCATGCCATCAAGGAACTCTGTATTACACACACAGAGAGAAACACATATTCACATTATTTCATTCTGAGCTTTTATTGTAAGAATCATGAATATGATTTCATTTGTATTGTAATGTCCCTTTGTTTCCTGGGATATCACGAGAGTCTAAAATATGGTGTCTTCAAGGAGACATCTGCTTCCTATCCATTTTGAATACATTGATGTTTTAACAAATTAGTTCCTACACATTTAGCTTGAAAAACCCAAATTGTTTTTAAAAATTCACTGGATATTTTAGACTCTTTGGATGACAAATCATAGACATAGGGTTAAAATCTTTCACTCTACAACTAAAAATTCTTTGCCACCAAAAAGTATTTGGTTCATTGGCTGCTTGCCTTCTTCCCCCACAGTCTTGGTACGTGTATGTGCATGTGTGCGTATGAGTGTTCATACAGAGCCCACTGGTGATGTAATATTCCCTTTCCTTTGTGTCTTAACTGAATGTGGCCAAATGAATAATCTGGCATCATACTTTCTGTGGTTTTCTCTAAAGCCTGCTACCAGCAGCTCATTTAATTCCCCTTCACTCTGAAACAAACACTCTATGCAGGACTATTCTTTAGTTCAATAAGGTATTCAGTCACCTGAAAACCCCTATACAAAACATCCTCATTAATCAGATAACAGTAAAACGGATGTCTCTGATAAACATGAGCAGTTGGAAAGATTTGTGAACCATTCTTTATTTCTCTGGTGGCAGCTACCCTCCCCTCTTGGGTAGAATGTATATTTAGTGCTGCCTCTGGAAGTGGATTTCCATGCAAGAGGGAAGAATGCCAAAGCCCTTGAAGTTCAATGTTGATTCTCCCGGTTCATGAACTAAGACTTTTTGAGTTGCCTAAAGCTTTATGTTATTGCTGCTTTCATGTGCTATCTCCTGTTTAAACAAATCTTTGGGGCAGCATTTCCGATTTCTTATCTTTGTCCGGTTTTTCAGGTAGTGAGACTTGAAAAGTCTTTTCAGACTTCAAGTTCTGTATTCCCATGTTGAATTCCATATTGAGTTGGATTCTGATTTTCTTTCTAAATCTCCTTGTCCAGACCCACTTAAGCTGTCGTCCTATGCTTATTTCACCAAGCCTGATGTTTTCCTTAAGTGAGTGCTTATTGAAATCTCACTAGATGTTGGATCATGATCATTCATCTTATTCTATGAACTACCTTTCTGGACGACTCTCATTTAGATACCTATCCTCATAAAAGCTGAAGGTATCCCATGACTGCTGATCCTTCTGAGGTTTGGATGTGTCTCCCTAGTTTCTGTGGTATTCTTTGAACTGTCTGCTTGGAAGTCCATTTTTCACTCTTTCCCTGCCCCCACTCTGCCATGGAAGGCTAATCTTTGAAAATTCCTTTTCTGTCTCCTAAATAGTTGTGCCATTTAATTAGGAAGCCTGAGCAATAGGTGAGAACTGACATGTGGGGACAACTGGATCCTGTGCCTTCTGGGAAGCAATGACAGTACAGGCTGTGCCTTTCCCATGAGCCCCACTTTTACAAGCTGTTGTGGCTCTTGGGCTCTCATTTGCGTGTTTTTCAGCTGTCTAACTTTAGGTGATGCAACCCTCGGATGTCTTGAGTTACAAGGTCATTTCACTGTCCTTGGCTTTTCAGCATTTGTAGTACATTAATAACATGTTTTTTTGCTGTGTTAAATGTGCCTTATCACATGTGCCTTAGTGGATATAAACAATGTTACTATTTTTCCCTATTTCTTTTATTTTTAATTATACATTTGTGCTTGTGTTCGTATCTGTGTGTGTGTGGAGGGGTATGTGGACATGTGTACAAGTGCCCGCAGTGGCCAGAGATGTCAGATTCCCCTTTGGAGCTGGAGTTACAGGTGGTTGTAAGCCATCCAGTGCAGGTGCTAGGGATCAAATTCGGTTAATCTGCAAGGGTAGCATGCACTCTCAGTCACTGAACTATCTCTTCTGTCCGACAATCTGTTTGTACTAACTAGTCACAGTTGTCACATCCTTTATACTTGTGGTTGCATTTGAGTCTTACATTCATTTGAGTTTTGACCAAATATGGATATGATAATGATGGTCCCCAAAATGATTATTTGTCTTCTATGGTCTTGATTTTCTTTTCTGTCTTTCTTTCTTTCCTTTATTTTTTTTAAATGCTATCGCTGAATGTCTCGAATCCTTCTGTATAGTATCCTCTTCCTGATTGCATTTTAAGGTTGTCTTAATTTTTCCCAGCCTATTTTAGCTTCTTTGTTATTTATCATTTGCTGCCATATTTGTACCTTTCTGCATTGTGACTAACACTTATTCCATTAGTTGCTGATACCGCATTGTATGTATGTATAGTATTACATATTATATTATATACTGTTATAATGCACTCTTTCATTTATCTTATTAAAAAATTAAATTTTAGCTCTGTACATGTACTTTTCACAGGAGATTTCAAGTTCTTCCAGAGGTCAGATCTGCTTAATGAAGACAATTCGATTCTTTGCTTTCACAAAATTTAGTGTTGCTCATAGATATGTGTGTCTATGGCCAACAACTTGAAATTGGATAACCCATTATGGTGCTCATCCCTGGAAAAGACTAATTCTCCCTCTCTTGGCAGCCAGTAATTGCCTGTAGCTCTTCTTCTAAGGGTGGTGACCTGTGAGATTTCCCCCATCCACTTTGGGATGTTAACTGATATTGTCATTGTGTATGTCTTCTTTAGTTGCTCATAGTGTTAAAATTTCACTGGTACAGCTCACTACCATGTATGGAAAATACTATCTTACATCAGACATTGTGGTCTTCTGGCCTTACAATCTCCCCTCCCCTTTTATGATGTTCCCTGAGCCTTAGGTACAGGAGTTGGGTTATAGATACATCATCCAGGAGTGGACACCATGTTTGGTCAGTTGTTATCTGCATTTTGACCACTTATGAGTTTCCATGATGGTCCCTACTGCAAAAAGAAGCGTCTTTGATGAGGATTAAGACCTACACTTATCTGTGGCTAGAAAGACAGATATTGTCACTTTTGTAGATATCCTATATTTTAATGGAATTTGTTCATTTTTTAAATATAATTTTATTTGATTTGATGTACATGAGTGTTTTGCCTGCATGTATGTATATTCACCATGTGCCTACTGCCTGTAGACGCCAGAAGAGGGTACAAGATACCACTGAACTATGTTTACAGAAGATTGTGAGCCAACATGTAGGTGCTGGAAACAGAACCTAGGTCCTTTGTAAGAGCAACAACTGCTTTTAAGATCTAAGCTGTCTCTCCAGGCCCAACATTCACATTTCAGTATCTGATAGATTATTACCGTTTTAATATAGTAAATGCCAATAAGAGTTGCTAGTGAATTGAGCAAGTCATAAAACACAATGTAGGACTAGAAGAGGGTAAAACTCAGAAGTATTTTCTTGTCACTTTGGAATATAATGGTTAAATCCTTTCCATCTATTCTCAGCAGAAAATGCTATTGAGACTCCAAGAGTCACATGTAACACCCAGCTAGAAAAAAAAATATAGTCCAAATTCCATGTGGTTATTATTGAAATAGCATCTAGTATGAAACCTGACACATGGTAAGGATTGGCCTTGGTTGAAAATGACCTGCTAACCTCAGAGGCTGATTTTCTTTCTTCTTTAAAACCTATATAATTTTATTTTATAGAATTCTTGATATGCAGTGTTTTTTCAATATGTTTCATAGAATTGAATGGGTATAATAATTTTAAATACATTTTAACTGTTTGGTTCTTTTGTACTCCAATTATAAAATATGTTGTGTTTTCTATACATTTATTTTATTATTTTTTGTAATTAAATATAATTACATCACTTGGTCCCTTCCCTGTTCTCACTCCAACTCTCTCATATTCCATTATCACTCTCTTTCAAATTGATGACTATTGTTGTTACATATATATGCATAAATATATGTACTATATATATAAATATATATACATGCATATATCTCACTGATCTTGTTTAATGTGGCTTCTGTGTATATAATTTCATGGCTGGCCACTTTGTATTGGATACATTAAAGTGAAGAATAATACTCTATTCCCTAGAAAGTAGTTTGATGATCCTACATTTTATTTGATCCTGTTGGTAATTCACAGTTTATGACAAAATTTTTTATTTGGGATTTCATATATGCATATTCTGTGTTTTGATTAAATCCAATGACCAAATTCTTTTTCTGGGAGTGTAGTTAAGACACTTGAACACCGAAAAGTTATCTTTTATATGGAGCTTTTTATGAACAGTTGAAGGGAAGAATGGCATCCTGTTTGTACTTTATAACTTCAAATCCTAATGTACAAGCGCATATCCTATTCTCAGAATATATCAGAGTATCAGAAATATAGATGATGAATAAAGTGATAAATTAGTAAAAAACACAATAAAGGAATATGTGGATGAAATAGTGCTGAAAAGCAGAAGAATGAAGCAGCCAGCAGTACTTCCAGGAAGCTATTGAGAACCACCCTTTGGCACTTGCCAGAAAATCATCTTAACATTAGTCTTGAGGCTTAAGAAACGAGATTTAGAGCCAAGCAAACATGATTCAAGCCAACTGTTTCATTCCCCATGTCACTGACTGCCTCACTAACATCTCTCACTTTGCTGAATATGTGAAATAAGATTCTTATCATATATTAGAAAGAAATTTCCTGTAAAATTGTTGTGATTATTAATAACTTATCATGATGTCTAGATATGGATTAGTATTATTAATGCAAAACTATCAGGCACTCATTTGGCTCAGCAGTTTAGAAGACATAAAATTGGGAGGAGGTTGTGGTAGTGAAGTCTTGAAGGAGTTGAAGGAGAGGATTGGGCGTAGATATGACCAAAATACATTGTATACATACATGAAGCTCTCAAAGAATAAAATTAGTTTTGAAAAACCATTGGTTTTCAATATCTTTAATACACTTGGAATTAATTATTCTTACAGTTATAATATTATAATTATTAATTATTAGCAGGCTTTATAAATTATACCTCTGATTGTGTGTCATCCCTACTTTCCCATTCTGAGATGTCTTTATGTCTGAAGTAATTAAATGTCCACAGTAGATGTCTTCTTACAATGGGGCCACACTACCAGGTTCTATGGAAATGCCTGACTCCCATAGGCTTGAAGGATCTCTCTAGGTCTTTCTGCCTAGTCACTTTCCTAAACCCAAGTACCATATTATTTTTCTGATTGCTCTCCAATTCCCTGTGCACCTATTCTGCTTCTTCAGCCCAGAACACATGGATGCTTTGTTCTGTCAGCTCTCAGCTGAGCTCCAGCATTAGACACCACCTCCAGGATTTTCCAAGTCACTTGATATCACACTCTAGAGTACATTGGTTCTACTTTTAATATCATGGCTAGCCTTGGCCCTGAGCTTACAACCTCATCCAAAGGAGGACCAGGACCCCTTTCTTCCCAAGGAAAAAGGCCCAGACCAGTACATCAATTATCCTGTTATGCAAAGACCAACCTAGTTTCTAATTTCTACACTCATTCCTGTCTGTAATCTTTCTCTTAACCTACTTCAGTTGTCTGAATTTTGCCTAATGTTCAAAACTTCCTACAACCTCTACCTTGGTTAAGAAACTGTCCTTGTACTAATCTAGCTGTAGCGGAACCTCTTGAACACACTACCTATCTTTTGCCTTTTATCTGTTTTCTCACATTTTCATATTCTGAAGTAAAAATGCTAAACTTGCATTAGATGCATTATTTTATCCTGTTGGTAATTCGCTGTTGATGCAATGGTGAGTTATTGTATTTGTCACTGTGAGGGAGTCATAACATACAATTGCTGGCTCTTCTGATTTTATGATATATTTTGCACATGCTAAGTTGTAGAGTACTGTGGACACTAAGTGTTTAGCTGTTTGACCAATTTTTCTTAACACTGGCTTATAAATCATATCATAATTTACAACTCTGCATAATCTTTTAAAAGCTTTTAGAAAAAGATGACAAATACAGATCAGTTCTGCCTTTCTTTTCTCATTGTAGTTATAAAAATACACCATATTTCAAATGGTTCTAAGGTAGAATTAATTACTGACACAAGCAATGTTGTAGATACCTTACTTGGCTCTTGAAAAGTAGACCCAGAAAGAGATATGTGACTGTAGAAGTTATTGGTGAGATAGAGTAAGGAAATGCCAGCTAATTTGGAGACACAAGGAGAATGAAGCAGAAAGAAGTTGTGCCATGGAAGCAAAAGGAAGCTGGAGAAATCCAGAGACTCAGAAATTGGATAATTGTTCAGAGAAAATAAAAATTGGTATCATTGGTACACAAGTATTTTCATCTTAAGAAGACATTCTGAGGAAGCAGATACATGTTCCATGAAGTGATTTTTTTTT
>CABHPR010131526.1:0-13934 GCA_902168415.1 Peromyscus melanophrys
AGAAGGAGTATGACTTTAGCTGGATGGGGGGAGTGGGAAGATGCAGGAGGAGCTGAGGGGAGGAGAAATCATAAACGAATATATTCTATGAAAAAAATGTATTTTCAATAAAAAGGTATTATGACTCATATTCAGAAAAACAGAGCCTAAGCTATCCAGGAAAAAGCCCAGAGTCCAGATTTACTAAAAGCTTAAAAAACTGTAGCTATGTTGAAAGAGCCAAGGGAAAGCAGGACAAAGCACTCAAGAGACTTACAAGAGTAATGACTCACAAAATAGAGAACAACAATAAAGACAGATGATAGGAAGACAAAAAGAGATTCAGAAATTGAAAAGTATGGGAACTGAAATAAAAAAATCCACTAGAGGAGTCAAATATATATGTTTGAGCTGGGAGGTAAAAGAAGAAGTGACCCTGAAAATAAATCAGTTGAGATCATCTATTTTGAAAAGAGGATATGTTAAAAAAGAACAAGGAAAATGAGCAGGGACTGTATGGGAGAGAGTCACAGAGAATCAACAGATGCACTGTATCAAAATCACTATGTCCAAGCAACTCAGAAACTGGCACGCAGAACGAAGGCCAAAACATCAACACCTTTTCCATGTGCCAGTAACTGAACCAAGTAAGAACAATTTATGCCCCCAGGAAACTGAAATGAATCATACTTAGAATTATTTGATATGACCTTTAAAGATAGCTAAGTATTTTTTTTTTTTTTTGCCAACCTCATACGGTATATCTTACATTTTTTTAAAAAGTGTTATTGTTATAGATATTCCCAGGTTCTGGGGATATAAAATATAAGTAAAAAATTACTGCTAAAATAAGTTGAGTGAATAAAAAAAGAAACAAGATTAATCTCCTAGAAAGTTGAGAAAAAACTTTAAGCAAGGTAGTATACTCAAAGGTTACACTGCATTGAAACTTATTTCACCTGCTCTCCTCTCTGGTGCTATTTTTGTGTGCCTTTAATAGCTTTATGATGATTTACAGAGGATAAAATATTAAATAAGGATCTTTTCTATGTGTGGTTCCATAATGGTTTCAGTTTCTTTGAAATGTATAGTTTATTTGACTACTTTTTTATTTAAAAATATAGAAAAACAAGAAAGCAGCCTTGACAATTCACTTCTAATTCAGAAACACAAAGCAAACCTTACAAGATCACCTATTTTAAAACTACTTTTAAAAAAGTTACAATTTTTGCACTTTATAAAGCTTCTACTAGGTGTGATAAGATTACTGTTAAGTTATTTAGTTCTGTCTGGGGAGTGTTGACTTTACCCCAAAACAGCTTGTTAAATTGAATACAGTTTATTGACCATGGAGAGTGCTAATTTTTTTTTCATCCATGACATTTATGTGTACTTTCTCCTCCCTAAATAAGTGTGTTAAACATAACCCAAAGTAAATTGTCAAATATAAAAATTTCCGTTTCTCTACAGCTCTCCTGGGTGCCATGATACCTCTTCATTTCACTGACTCCTGTATTGAAGATCAAGAATGTACATTATAGAGGCATCAGTTAAAAGTCTGCTGAAACAGGAGGGAAAAGAAAATAGAAAAAGAAACCGTGCTGGTTTAGCTTGGCATGTTTTCCAATAACCACCTCCTAAGTTTGAACTTAGAAGAATAACATTCAGATAAAAAAAATGAAAAAATATATAGCTAATAAAAGATAGGAAAATAGAAGTCCACAGGCCAATGTTTCAAGCTGTTTTTTGGTTGTTCACGTCTGTGGCTATGGTAACTGGCTCTAAGGGGACTGCGTGTCTACCCACAACTAGAAGAGCACTTGGAAAAAAATGTGCATGATAAAGACTGGAAAGGTGGCTTAGTAGTTAAGAGTACTAACTACTCTTCTAGAGGACCTGCTTCAATTCTTGACACCACATGGGGGTTCACAACCATCTTTAACTCCATTTCCAGGATGTCTAACACATTCTTCAGGCCTCTGTGGGTACTGTATGCACATAAAAAAAGTAAAATAAACATATTTTAAATTAAAAAAAATGCTCAAAATAGCAAAATTAAGATATGGAAGTGAACTGTTCTTTCACTGGTTTTAGTTTTTTTTCTTCCTTCTGGTTAAAATAATAGGGTATTTTTGGAGAGTTTAAGATCTACATGTTAGGAGCAAGAATACACTGGTACCACTTTAGAACTAAAGTACTTATATGGTAATACAGATAAAACTTATGAAATAGCCTATGATTTCCAGGAAAATAAAACATTGCAAAATGTGGAAGCTTATGGTCTTAAATATTTCTCATTCCTTAACCTATGTTTGTACCACTTTTCCACATAGTGAAAATAATGCCTTCCAATCTCTGTATTAACAAAGAACCATCATTTCTTTCTAGTCTACTGTACCCAAGTGTCTACAAATCTCAGTCACAAACAAATCTATACCTGTTCACCATCATTACCTTCCAAATCATGGCCCAAGGGTAAGCACAGCAACATCCTACTGTGGCTGATACTGCCCATGCTGTGTCTACTTCCAGACTGTCCTTCCCTGTGCCTTATCCATTCTTTTAAAAACAGCTGTTTGGGTTTCAGGGAGTATCTTATGGAATCCTCTTTCAATCAACCAAATATTGTACTTTTATGTGTGCCTATGACTTCTGTCAATGGTTTCAGACACAGTATATGAGAAGAAAAGTCAAAAATCCCAGGGTTGTTGGGGTGGAGAAAAAGAAATTATTCTTAAAAGCTCCTCCCTCCCTCTCAGAACGTCATACTAACAGAAAAATTTTCAGGGCTTGTGTTCAACATTTCCTATTTCTTTTTCTCTTTCTCAAAGGCAAAAGTCTTCATCCCTCCTATGGATATTCTGCTTCTGCAGCCTGAGCATTGTAGTTAGCTTCTTTGTAGACTTTCATACTTACATAGGACCACCATCAAATCAGTATTTATTTACTGCTTTAAGTTTGACAGAATCTGGGCACTGTGCTAGGTGGTTGTTAGTTCAATGGTACAAGATTATCTCTACTAGGCACATCTTATCCTTACAAAGCTAATAGGTGAAAAGCGTTGGCACACATTCTCAAGAACAACAATAGTCTGTTTGGTTATCTATTGCCTGTGTTTTCGTGGGTGCATCTGACTTTCTTAGGTTAGAGTTTTCCTTCTAGTGATTTCTGTAGGGCTGCATTTGTGGAGAGATATTGTGTAAATCTGGTTTTGTGTTGGAATGTCTTGTTCACTCTGTCTACAGTGAATAAAAGTTTACTGGGTGTAGTAGTCTGGGCTGGCATCCATGGTCTCTTAGTGTCTGCATTACATCTTTCCAGGACCTTCTGGCTTTGATAGTCTCCCTAGAGAAGTAGGGTGTTATTCTGATGGGTCTGCCTTTATAAGTCACTTGGCCTTTTTCCTTTGCTGTTCTTAATATTCTTTCTTTATTCTGTATGTTTAGTGGTATAATAGATGAGATCTCCATGAGTAAACCGGTGATGAGGAGGGGGTAATGGAAGGTAGGGAATGGGAGATGTGGAGCTGAAAGTTTTCCTGTGTCTCACCTGATCCAACGTCAGGACAAATCCCTTTCACCTGCCAGTCCTCCAGCTGCTCTGACCCAAATAAACACACACAGGCTTATATTAATTAAAACTGCTCTGCCATAAGCTCAGGCTCACTACTGAGTAGCTCTTACACTTAAACTCAGACCATTTCTGTTAATCTATATGTTGCCACATGTTTTGTGGCTTTACCTCTGTGCCATTACATGCTGCTCCCTAGATGGCAGGCTAGAGTCTCCTGACTCAGCCTTCCTCTTCCCAGAAATCTCCTTGTCTGCTTATCCCATATATATTTCCTGCCTGGCTACTGGCCAAGCAGCGTTTTATTAAGCCAGTGTACAAAAGTATGTGAGTGACTGTTCAGGCAGCTGGCTGTTTCTGTCAACTCACATGTTTTGGAAGTCACTTGTTTGCACTTCCTGTTTTACTAGGTAATATTATTTCCTTCTTGGGTCTCTGAGGGAGCTGAAGATTAGATAGTTATAGTTTTCCTTGTTAAGAATTTTATAAAAGAAACTCACTAAGAGTTGTAAAGTGTATAAATTTGAAAGACATTATAAGATAGTTCTGTTAGTCATATAAGTTAGGATAGAAAGTGAATCTGGTACATTTTGGACTTACCAAAATAGGATAGATAATGGAATATTTTCTCTGAATTTGTCAAGTGCAAATGGACTAGACATTGTTTATGTATTTATTATTTGTATATATTGTATATAGTTATTGTACTTGTTGTATATAGTTCTTATATTAGTTATAACTTTTTAATTTTTTATTTTTATTAGATAATAAAAGGGGAAATGTGGTGATATTTTATTTGTATGTTAATAAATAAAGTTTGCCTGGAGATCAGAGGAAGTAGCAAGCCATTTTAAGTAAACACAAAAGTTAGGCAGTGGTAGCACATGCCCTTAATCCAATCACTGAGCAGGCAGGATCTCTGTGTGTTCAAGGCCATACTAGGGAACAGAGCCAAGGGTTGTGACACAGGCCTTTAATTCCAGTACCAATCACAGAGACCTGGAGGTCAGTACAGACAAGAAGTGAGGTAGCAGGGCTAAGAGCCAATGAGAGGGCAGAAAAGCAAGGCAATAAAAGCCTGGGTAGACAGGAAGTCATGTCATTTTGGAAGTTGCAGAGCTGGCTAGGTAAGATAGCTGGTGGCTCTCACTATTTCCCTGATCTCTAAGGCCCCCTATATTTGGCTCTGTGTTTTTTATTTAATAAGACCACTTAGAAATTTGTCTACAGAGATGGTGGCTCTCACTATTTCCCTGATCTCTAAGGACCCCTATATTTGGCTCTGTGTTTTTTATTTAATAAGACCACTTAGAAATTTGTCTACAGAGATGAAAACATAAGGGAACAGGGATGGAGTGGGAGAGCAATGAAAGAGATGACATGATAGAGGGAGACATCATGGGGATAGGGAGAAACTGGGTGCTAGGGAAGTTCCCATGAATCCCCAAGGATGACTCCAGCTTAGACTACTAGCAATAGTGGAGAGGGTGCCTGAACTGGCTTACCCCAGTAATCAGATCAGTGAATACCCTAACTGTCATCATAGTGCCTTCATCCAGTAACTGATGGAAGCAGATGCAGAGATCCACAGCCAAATACCAGGCCAAGCTCCAGGAGTCCAGATGAAGAGAGAGAAGAGGGATTCTATGAGTAAGGTCATCAATATCATGATGGGGAAATGCTGTGGGATGTTCTGTATGGCAAATGTGTTGCTAATAAAACACTGATTGGCCAGTGGCTAGGCAGGAAGTATAGGAGGGACTAACAGAGAGAATAAAAAGAACAGGAAGGCGGAGGGAGTCACTGCCAGCCGCCGCCAGGACAAGCAGCATGTAAAGATGCCGGTAAGCCACGAGCCATGTGGCAAGGAACAGAATTATAGAAATGGATTAATTTAAGATATAAGAACAGTTAGCAAGAAGCCTGCCACGGCCATACAGTTTGTAAGCAATATAAGTCTCTGTGTTTACTTGGTTGGGTCTGAGCGGCTGTGGGACTGGCAGGTGATAGAGATTTGTCCTGACCGTGGGCCAAGCAGGAAAACTCTAGCTACAGGGAAACCTACAGAAACAACCAAACCAAACTAGTGGGAACTCATGAAATTTAGACCAACACGTGTGGATCCTCCATGGTACTAGACTAGGCCCTCTGCATAAGCAAGACAGTTGTGTAGCTTGATCTGCTGAAGGGGCCCCCTGGCAGTAGGATTAGGATCCATCCCTGGAGCATGAGCCAGCTTTTTGGAGCCCACTACCTATGGTGGGACACCTTGCACAGCTTTGATGCAGGGAAAGGGGTTTGGACCTGCCTCAGCTGAATGTAGCAGGCTCTGCTGACTCCCCATGGGAGGCCTTATCTTCTTGTAGGATGGAATGGGTGGTGGGTGGGTGGGAGGAAGGCTGGCGGGACAGGAGAAGGGAAGAGGGGATCTGTGTTTGGTATGTAAAATGCATAAAAAATTTCTTAATTAAAAAAGAAAGAAAAAAGTGAAAGAACCGCAATATACAGTAAACTGAAAAAAAAAAAACAATATCACTCAAAACTTAACAAAACGTATTTACAGAAATAAGGCTCATTTGCCATAAACTGCTTGCATGCAATTAGCTTGTAATTCCTTAATTATTCCCTTATTCTGCAAAAGGGTCCTCCATGCCTAAGCCTCTTTAAAAGAAACCTGAGAAGTATCAGTTTCCAAAGAACTTTAGGGGGAAATATTTGAGGAAAAAAAATGGGGTTTCCCAGAACGATCACATCTGTCCTATGTGTGACTGACAAAGTGAAACTATAAACTACCAAGAGAATCATCAACATTATAAGAGAAAAGAGATCATGCAGTCTGTCCGGGGCCCCAGCCATGTTTTACACTGTCCCAGGGTCCAAGCCATGTTCTACACTGGTTCACTGGTTCTTGCCCAGTGAGAGACCATCTCAACGGGACTTGCCTCTCAGAGATCCCTTGGACAAGCATTCATATACTGATCTGAAATTAGTCCACATGGCTCCCACCATTGTCTCAATGAAAATTTAAAAAAAATAATAATAAAATGCAAGCTGATAAACCAAAAATGTATTGAAAGAAATAATATAAGAACTTTATTTATTTATTTATTTATCTAAAGCACATATTTACCTTAAAAACAGCCAACATGACAGTAACTATGTGAAATTGTCTACAAAAAGAAAAAATAAAAGTCACTTAGATAGACTTAACATAATTTCTCATCTTAACTGTTCAAAATATCTTCCTTTCAAAGAGGAGAGTTTTCAAAATTTGGAGAAGAAAAACTTCCTTATGACACACAAACTGGAAAGATAATCTAACCCCAGTGATGGGGACTCAAGAACAGTGATCCATGCTGGTGATCTTGGGATCATTCATGTGATAGGATGAAGTTGTAACTTACATGTGTGGTGGTCCTTTCCACAGCATATGGCCAGAATCTAATCATCAGAAAAACATCACAAAAATTGAGGAATGTTCTAGAGAATTCTTAATCATTAGTCTTCAATATTGTCAAAAAGAGCCTAAAATGTTGTTACAACCCAAAGGCATCTAAGGAGACAAGATGGAAAATTTACAGTGGCAGGGCAAAAAAGTACTGTGTTAAAGTGAAAATAAATCTGGATAAAGAATGGGTAACAAAATACGGATCATTGTTTGTAAAAAAAATGTATTACATTTATTTAGGATGTTAAAATACAGAGAACAGTGTAAGATGTGTAGGAATTCTCTGTTACTATCTCTGAAATCGGTGTGGAAACCTAAAACTAAAACATTGTATTTAAGAAATCCCAATTTAACAAAAAATTAAATTTTTATAGCTCTTTCTTAATCCCTTCAATACCATAACAATCAAATTTGTTTCCAAGTTCAGCTACATGCTTTAGAGTGGTCATTAAAGTCACATGACAAGTGAAAATCAATGACTCATACAGACTGTGTCCAATTATGCAAGCTAAACTTTATGTATACTACTATGTCAAATAGAAGTTAAATTAACAGGAAGAAAAAAAAGGAGAGGAAGCTTGAGTGAAGGAGGGACGAAGGGAGGTAGGGAAGGAAGTAGAAATGAAGGGGGCAAGGGAGGAAGAAGAGAAGGATGAAAAGAAGGAAGGAAGATTCAAAACAGTGGAGGCAAGCAACATAATAATTTTATCAATCTATTTTATTGAAATTGTATATGCAAAAATGAAGCAGTGGATACCTGTCGTTCAAGGAAATGAATCAAGTATGATAAAAAGAAAGATTTCAAAACAAAATATTTCACATTCTAGGAATTTCCAGGTTATTTATATTATGATTCTGGTAAATTAAGCTGACCATAACTTTGAACACATTTTACCAACTGCATTTGTTCAAGATCATGAAAGAAAAATGTAACAAACCTTTATAAAGCAATGGAAACATAAAAGTAAGAGAATAATAATAGATTTATAGTCAGAATCTTATTTGTTGATGAAATATGACATTAGATTTCTAAAATAGATTTCTGTAATTGGAAAAATGAATCAAGTATGATAAAAAGAAAGATTTCAAAACAAAATATTAAATATTGTTCAACAACAACACTGAAAATCTTCATTTTTTTCAGCTTTAATAGCTAATAACAGCCGGGCGGTGGTGGCGCACGTCTTTAATCCCAGCACTCGGGAGGCAGAGCCAGGCGGATCTCTGTGAGTTCAAGGCCAGCCTGGTCTCCAAAGCGAGTTCCAGGAAAGGCGCAAAGCTACACAGAGAAACCCTGTCTCGAAAAACCAAAAAAAAAAAAAAAAATAGCTAATAACAGAATAATAGAAATCCCACACTTGAAGTCTTGATCCATTACGAGCTACATCTGATACCTGGTAGTGGGGAGCCATCCCTGGTCTGAACAAATATGGCAATTCTATATGTGAAAATGTACCAACTGAAACAGAAAATCCACCGATCATGCTGGGAAAACACTGTAAACTTATCTGCAGTCTCACCTCCTTGAAAGTACATATATTAAAACCATCAGCTAAACTCTTCACTAAGCTGAATATCTAAAAATGATACTTTTAGTGAGTGAAAATAACTATGAAGAAAAATTCTTTACCTAGTGTAAAAATGATAGATAAAAATTATCATTTAACAGACAACCTAAATGTTTGTTACCAAGACACCAAATTAACAAATGTTTGTTACCAAAGACACATGGCAAATTATATCACTGGTTTTCAATGGTGAAAAACTTTTACTCAGGAAAAATACATAGAAGAACAATGAGAGACAGAAACAATAATCTTAATGATACACATAAGTGATTATATGATTTATGAAATAATAGTGAAATATTTTGCCATTTAAAAATTATAGATACAATACATAACAATGTATAATATAATGGATAGAAATGGATGCATACATTTAGTTGTTCAAAGGTCAACATAACCTAAAATTGAGAAAATACTAAGATAGACTCAAGTCAAACTGTATGCTGTAATTTTCTGCTAGTATATTGTATAACTCCAATAAACAAGATGAATAGTAGATGTATAAAATGCATTTGTAAATGTATTCCAATGACCTACCAAAGTTAAAATGAAAATTCCTCATGTGAGCTCTTAAATTTACTGATTTCATCACAAAACTTTATTAATAGACACAGCTGTGATATTACCATACAAACCTATTTGTTGCGTTGATAGATAAAATACCCATTCACCCTTCCACTACCCCTAATTCTGTCCCCACTTATCAGCTTTCTGAGTTGCCCGAATCCCACTCATATCTGTCCATCCTGCTCTTTCCTATCTCTAATAACGACAGTTCCACTCCATACTCTTCCAAGGTTGGTTTACTAGTTTTCAGAAATGAGGACAAACATGTGAAATTTTTATTTCTATCTCTGGCTCCTTTTACTCAACACAGGGCTGGCCAGTTCTGGTATAAACGGCAGGACTTCATTGTTCTACTGAGTTGTATTGCGTCGTGTAAGTGCACCACATGTGTTAAAATGGACTTTTAGAATACGGTAGGATGGACTGAAAATGAACAAGCCAGGAATGCTTGGATCTTGAAGTAGTTGATTGTTGATACTTTTTTCTTTTGTAAGTCAGTCATTTTCCTCGAGCTGTTGATATTATGTCCTCTTGATGATCCATAGACATGATTTGTTTTCCTTGCTCCGTCTCTGTCACTAAAAACTTCCTCATGTTTAATAAATCTCATCTATTATTTTAGGAGAAAAATGATGGAGTATCTCTACCATTTAAAAAATAAAGACCCATAAGATCCCCAATGTCCATCTCTTTCAGGGTCACTTTTTAATTACCCATCTTCACATCAACGGACTTCTAGAAAACATTGTCTGTGTATACCCTTCCTCCTGCTCAACTGTATTCACACTTTATTACTTTTTTCTTTTTATTTATTCTTCTCTCATACAATACATTGTCACAGCAGTTTCCTCTCCTTTGACAATACTCAGCCTCCTCCCATACCTCCCCTCTCCCTATATTTACTGTTCCTCCATACACCTTCAAAGAACAGGTATCCCAGGGATATCAACTGAACACAACATAAAAAGATCCAATTAGACTAGGCATAAACCCTCATCCTAAGGCTGGAGGAGGAGGCAACTCTATAGGAGGAAAAGGGTCTCAAGAGCTGGCAGAAGAGTCAGAGACACCCCTAATCCCACTGTTAGGAGCTCCAAAAAACCACAAGCTAAACAACCATAACATATATCTAGAGGACTAGTAAACACCCATGCAGAATACATGATGGGCACTTCCATCCCTGGGATCCTCTATGAGCCCTGCTTAGTTGATTTTATGGCCTGTGATATCCTGGTATCTTTGACCCCTCCAGATCCCACAATCTTTCCTCCCCCTCTTTTCACATGGTTCCCTAAGCTCGCCTAATGTTTGCTTGTGGGTCTCTGTATCTGCTCCCATCAGCTTCCAGAGAAAGCCTCTCTGATGATGATTCATGAACCATCTATGAGTATAGCAGAATATCACTTATCATTAGGAACCGTTTAATTGACTTCTTTTTTTTTTCAGTCATGTTTGGTTGTACTCTAGGTCTTTGGGTTATCCAGTCTCCATTTCCTGGCCATTCAGGCAGTGTTGGGCATATGGTCCCTCTCATGGTGTGTGCCTCAAGTTAGACCTGTCATTGCTTGGCCCCTCCTACAAGCACTGAACCACCTTTGCCCCACTACCTCTTGAAGGCAGGGTAGGTTGTGGGTCATGAATTTTGTGGCTGGATTGGTGGACCAGTTCCACCACTGGGAGTCTTGCCTGGTTACAGCAGATGGCCGGGTCAGGCTCTTTATCCCTCATTTTGATGAGTCCTTGCTAGACCCTTCAGCAGCACATATACTAAAATTGGGATAGTGCTAAGATTATAATGTCCCCTGCATGTTTATACTTTAACCCACTGAATCTTATTCCTTACTTCATGCTATATGTAAGAGTTGTTTTTTGTCTTCTGTAACATCTAAACTGTTAAGTATTTTGTCATATTCACCTTTTATTAATAACTCTGATTTTTTATGTCATTTTTTATCTTTTTGATATTTCAATTTCTTCCATGTAATATATCAGGTTTTTTTTTCCCTCTAGATAATGACTATCTCTGCTTCCTCTCTAATTTGGTCTCTATCTGAAAGAGAACTAAATGGTAGAATAATGACATTCAAAAGTTGCTATTTGCATACATTCATTTGAATAAAGCAAAGAAAAGCAGATTTTTACCTAAAAAAGAATAAATAAAGTTGGGTAACTTGTACTCTATGTAAGATGATTCCCTATACACTTATGATATTTCTAATTTGACTCTGCTTGCTGGTTTCATGTCAACATGAAAGAAATTAAAGTAACCTGAGAGGTGGGAACTTTAGTTTAAAAAAAATGCCGCCATAATTTTGGGCTGTAGGCCTGACATTCATTTATGATGAACTGTGATGTGGAAGCATAAACTGAATAAATCATTGTCTTTCCAGCTTGCCTTTTGGTCATGGTGTCTCATTGCAGAAATAGAAAACCTGACTGTCTCAGAGTTTGTATTGCTGCAACAAAACACCATGACCAAAACGTAAGTTGGGGAGGAAAGTGTTTATTTGATCTACACTTCCAGGTCATAATCCATCACTGGAGGCATTCAGAACAGTAACTCAAGCAGGGCTAGAACCCGGAGACAGGAGCTGATGCAGAGGCCATGGAGGAGTGCTGCTAACTGGTTTGTTTCTTTTCATAACAAATCTTCATCAGAGTTAACACTAATAACCACATGACAGTCTATACCAGACTGTTTTGAGATTTCCTCTGCCAATGGAATTAATATAAAACTCCTCAATTTAGTCTCAGGCAGACTTTTAGGACAAGGGCAAAAAGCAACCACATTCTTCACCAAAATATCACAAGACTGGTGTCTAGGCTACATACCTAACACTCTTCTTGTCTGAAACCTCTTGATCCAGGCACCCACATTTCAATCACAGTTAGCACCAGGGTTTTCTGTGCTCCTACTAGTATGGCACATTAAGCAGCACTTAAAGAATTCACCTGCTTTTCTAATCCACAGACCCAAGGTCCATATTCCTTCAAAAAAAAAAAAGCATAATCAGGCCTATCATAGCAATACCCCAGTCTCTGGTACCAACTTCTGTCTTCGTTAGGATTTCTATTACTGTGAAGAGACACCATGACCACAGCAATTCTCATAAACAAAAAACATTTAGTTGGGGTAAATTACAGTTTCAGAGGTTTGGTCCATTATCATCACGGAGCAACATGGTGGTGTGCAGAAAGACATGGTGCTGGAGAGCAGCTGAGTGTCCTACATCTTGACTTGCAGGCAACAGAAAGGAAACTATCTCAGTAGGCATGGCTTGAGTATATATGAGACCTCAAAGTCTACCTCCACAGTGACAGACTTCTTCCAATGAGACAACACCTACTCCAACAAGGCCACACCTTGAAATAGTGCCACTCTCTTGGGGGGGGGGGGTACTTTCTTTCACACCACTGCACTGACTCTTATAGTTATTTTTGGTTTTCAACTTCACTCGATATCGAATTAACTAAAATCCAAGAATGGAGAGCACACCTGTGAGTGAAATTTGCTTAATTTGAAATAGGAAGATCCACTTCTAATCCAGATATTTAGGTAGGAAAATAAGCCTTTAATCCAGATCTTTTGAGCTAAGAATGGACAAGGTTTTAATCTGGATTTTGAGGTGGGAAGACATATCTTTAATCTGGGCCTTGCCTTGTCCTGGAAGCATATATAAGGCCATGGAAAAAAGAAATTTTTGCTCCTTTAGGATTCCAGTGTAGACTGGAGACCAACTGAGATATCCAGCATCTTAGACTGAGCAGCTACTGGATTTGTGGACATTTCTGTTCACATTCTAATAAACTATATATATATATATATATATATATATATATATATATATATATAGTCTAAACAGTATAAATTTTGTATATACAGTATCAGGTCCTAAAGTGGTTTTACTACCCCCAAACAGCATTGGGTATTATTGTTCAAGTCATGGAATGTATCAATTTATGGTTTGCCTGTAGACAAAAAGGCAAGGGAATGTTAGGTTGAGTTATATTCACAGAAGCTCATTATAGGAATTATCCTTTCAGTAAATAAACAAATCTTTTGAGCTACCTTGGTGGATGTATATCATAGACAATCATGTGAAATTTCCACTTAAAACAATGTTAAAATTTGGATGTATGCTAGTAAGTATTTTTTTTATTTTAATGGCAAAATTAATCTGAACTTTGTTGAAAATAACATTTTATACTATGTAAATTAGAAAAAAATGATGTGTTTCCAGATAGATAATATAAAATGTAAACTCACAGGTTTAGGCTTTTTATGTAAACAATATATCAATATATTTATAGTTACCTCTTAATCTCCTGGTCTCAGAAAACAATACTATATATGAGATTGAGTAGATAATGAATGAGAGAATAATATTGCCAATAATCAGGAGACAGAAAGAAAGTCAAAACATGAAGACAGTTGTTATATGTGATGTTTGCTTAGTGAAGAAGGTATGAGGCAAGTAATATAGCACAATGGACACTCACGGATATCTTTCTTCAATTCTGGATGATTGTATACTTATCCTGCTTTTGAAATGTGATCAAAAGATAAATTATAAGACTCAGTCTATATAATGTTAAAACAATTGATAAACAGCTGAAGACCTCCCAAGTTTGCTTTTATGAAAGAATTTCTAATATGCAGCAATTGCCTTGCACTGGTTTATCTCTTCCACTTCATAGTGAGAGAGGCACAAACAAGGCTCAGTATTCAGTATTATATGGGTAAGCCTCCAACACTTGCAATTTGTCAATCAATAAACGTTAGCATCAGCAAAAAAAAAAAA
>CABHPR010131526.1:18934-30612 GCA_902168415.1 Peromyscus melanophrys
TGTGTGTGTGTGTGTGTGTGTGTGTGTGTGTGTGTGTGTACACGTGAGGTCATAGGAAACTTGTGAGAAGCACTTTACTTCCCTCATGTGGGCTCTGAAGATGAACTCAGGTTTTAAAACTTCGGACTAAGCTTTTTTATCTGCTGATACATTTCACTGATCTGCTTATAATTTAATTTTGAAAGATTTATGAGCGGTGGTGACATTGGAGAGAAGTGTAGAGTGTTTCCACTCTTTTTACTAAATTATCAATGAAATGCCTTATAAAGACTCATTTGTTGTCCAGATTTCACAGAAACTTCTTCATGAAGTGGACCTACTAGGGATAGTTAAAGAAAATAGTGACTGAAATGTTTTTGAGAAAGCCAATATCAATACTGTTGGTTTCTATACATTTGTAGCATTACTAGCACATAACAGTTTTCATTTCTGCCTCTCTATAGGAATTGCTTAGCCTGTCATTTAAATCAAGTCTTCTGATATATAAAACCATCTTGGTCTGCTTATTAAAAAATGCCTATTGTCTTGCCACTTCTTTTAAATAAATAGTCATAAATGGCTTCAGAAGACATAGTCTGCTAGTTCTGCCCAACTTTTATTTAATTAAGAATTTTTTTATTCATTTTACATACCAATCACAGATGCCCCTCTTCCCTCCTTCCTCCCCTCCGGCCTTCCCCTCCCCCACCCACTCCCTATTCCCTTCTCCAAGAAAGTAAGGCCTCCCATGGGGAGTCAGCAGAGCCAGGTACAAGTTCAGTAGAGGCAGGTCCAAGCCCCTCCCCCTGCCTCAAGGCTGTGAGAGGTGTCCCACAACTTTTAAGGAAAGAAAAACTCCAAAGCATTTTCTTCAAAAACACATATCAATTTACTCATTGGCATGTGGCCAGTTTCTATTTTTCCAGAGTAAGACATCAAGAACACGTTAAACTTAAATAGATAGAACAGAAGGCAAGTTGAAATAAGCAGCAACCGGTGACTAAACAAATTTAAGTCTTGCTTTTTCCATGTTTAAGAACTGCCTTATTCAAAAACTGGATTTGGTGGATTGCTCATTCTGGTAAAGCCCTACGCAAAATCCTAAACTAAAGGATCACCCTGAGTTCACCTAGGCTACAGAATGAAGCCATGTGTCAAGAAACAAAGCAAAATAAAACTGAACAAATAAGCAAGCAAAAATTTATCTGTCAAGGGAAAAAATTGCTTTCCCCAAGTCTTTGCAAACGTGATTTAAACCGGAGAAAATACCCTACACATATAAATAACATTATTCAGAGTGAGAAGGCTGTTTTTAAATTTAGAAATATGCATAGATGTACACACATATATTTATGTAACAACAATTAGAGAAAAAAAAAGAGGCATGAGCTCAAAAAGGAACCAGGGATTTCTATGGGAGGCTGTGGAGGGCCAAATAAAAGGGGGAAATGATATGATTACACTAAAATCTCAAAAAGATAATTAAAAACTATTTTAAAAGTTATTCCATTCCTGAAATTTAACTCCTCAGGCATCCAGATTGTTCGTGAGCTTTTGTTGAATTTTGCTAAGATTCCAAACTTCCAGCTTCCCTTGTTGGTTCAATTTGTCTTTCTGAAAGTAGCAGACATCTCTGACCAGGCTGTGGCTCTGACAAGCTCCCAGTGTAAATTGTTGCGTGGTTTCTCTCTGAGAAGCTGAAAACTATGTATTAACTTGGACTTCAAGACTTAATGCAGATCTTTAGCATACTTTTGGCTGTCTAGCATCTTCCATGGTAGAGTTTATTACAAGTCTCCCCTTCCTCAGGAAAAAAAAAAAAAAAAAAAAGAAAACCTAAACAACGACTCAAATTCCTTAATGTAATTAAGATTATTCAACAAAATCATCCTGAGTTTAACTTGATCAAATACGCAAAGATTCAAATGTATTATTATTAATAGCTAGAGTGTGGACAGAATAATATTGCTGGTTTTTAAGGAACTGTATTTATATGTTTAATTTATTACATAATGTTTATTTTTCTCTATAAATAATAGTATAATGAACATCTTTGAGCATTTTGGTGTATTTCTTAGGATAGAGTCCACAATGTCGAGCTATAGAATCAAGGAATTAACTTATTTGAACTTATATCCCAAAATTGAGAAGTATAACTTAGTTATTACTTATAATAATGATATAAAAAGTAGTAACTCTACAAATGCAAAATATTATCACACTTCAGCCTTAATGAAAAACACAAATCATGAAGATTTTTAATACTTTCATAAAATAAAACTTGATAGAAATATAACATATTGTGTTCTCAAGTATGAACAGAGGTGAGTTTATGTCACTGATTCCAATATTTTTATTTTAAAAATACTAGATGTGTCTAAATGCTTTATTATTATGTCAGGGAAGCAGTATATTCAGTTATTAGATGATGATGCAATTTTAAGTATGATTTCATAGCTTACTTATTTAACATAAAAGCATCTAATGAAGCCGGGCAGTTGTGACACAGGCCTTAAATCCCTGCACTTGGAGGAGAAAACAGGTGGATCTCTGAGTTTCAGGCCAGCCTGGTCTACAGAGTGAGTTCCAGACTATACAAAGAAACCCAGTCTTGAACTACTCCCCCCAAAAATATAGATATGTATGTATCAAATGGAAATATATTAACACATCACAGTTTCATGAATTGAGGAATTTGTACCAATACTGTCTACATAACCTTGTGAAGAAATTTTGAGTTATTGTTTTCTAAGATAACTGCAAATGTTTGCTTCCTGATTATTTTCAATTATAATAGAAGGTCTCATTAATTCAGGTGAAAAAGCTTCATGTGTGGAGTAGCTGTGTGCCTGTGTGGAAGTGTATTAAGTATAGGTTAAAAGCAAACTGTTGCATATGACCAAGAACCTGGGGAATTGGAGACCTCATATCACAATTTTTTTTTCTGGAGAATTGACCTTTCTTCGAAGAAACTGGATGGGAAATCCTAAAGAAACAGGAAACAGCTGGTGCAACAGGCATACTGTAGAGAGGAACTCGGGAACATACATAGCTTTTTTCCAGAAACAATGACAATGTTTTTATCTTATGGTGGATAATAGTGGTCACAGATGCTAGGGAGGGCCTGATCACAGAAACCAATAAATATGACGAATATATGTTCCAGAAATTTAAAACTTGTGTAGGCACACAAAAAGTGCTTCAGCATGAAAGTGCAATTTAAGATCGATATATTACCAATATAATTTTATTCAAAAACAGAAAGGAAAAAATGGTAGTTTCCAATAGGCAGAAAGAAGAACATGAAAAAACAGTCAAGACTCAAGGTATAAGGATTAGACAGAAGAGACTTTCTCCTTTGTAGTATAGCCAGTGGGTTCAGTTTGGAATTAAATTAGGGAAATTGAAAGGGAATGTAGAAATAGAAAACAGACAGTGTTTTGTCCACCAAAGAAGAGTACTGTTTATGATGCATGTTAGGATTATGTTAGAGTATATGTGCTTTAACATACATGTGGTTTACCATACATGTGATTTTGCAGGCATTGGTGTAAAATGAATGTGGTTTAGCATTGCATGTGGCTTAGCATTCATACTGTGGGAAAGTTATGCTTGTGAAAACATTGTTTTCATAAATTATTCAATTTATAAGCTAAGAAATAACCAAATACTGCACTAATAGTCGTGACTTTGCACAACTACATAAAAAGCAGAATTATATTGATCTTCACTCTGCAGAATGCTGAGAGAAAAATGAGTTCTCAAGAATACAGTGAAATGAACCAAAGAAGAGATAGCTACAAATTAGGCTAATGATACAGGAAGTGTCTGTATTTAGAGTTCTGTATATCCATTCATGTAGGACAAAGAACTAACACCTGAACTGATATAGATACATTTAATGTTTCATCTACGTCTGAAGTTTCTTTCTGAACTAGTATGGATAAGTCTAATGTACATCATATGTGTAATATAAAATATATATTATATCAGCTGTGTACTACACATGTCCTCCATACATATTGTATTTCTAGTTGAAAACACTTTTATACATGTGATATCATTTACTGCAATGCACTAATACAGCTTACAGAAACTGACCCTTGTGGTATTACACACCGGAAATTTATTTCATGGAATACATTTCTCTTAAGACATGCTCATTTATAGTTTCAACAACAGAAATGTAACTATCTTTTTTTAATTGTGTTTTTTATTTTATAATTTAATTTAATTTTACATATCAGCCATGGATTCCCCTGTCCTCCCTCCTCCCGCCCCCCACCCTCTCACCAGCCCACCCCACCCCCATTCCCATCACCTCCAGGGCAAGGACTCCCCTGGGATTCATCTCAACCTGGTAGATTCAGTCCAGACAGGTCCAGTCCCCTCCTCCCAGGCTGAGCCAAGTGTCCCTGCATAGGCCCCAGGTTCCAAACAGCCAGCTTATGCACTAAGGACAGGACCCAGTCCCACTGCCTGGGTGCCTCCCAAACAGTTCAAGATAATCAACTGTCTCACTTATCCAGAGGGCCTGATCCAGTTGGGGGCTCCTTAGCTATTGGTTCATAGTTCATGTGTTTCCACTAGTTTGACTATTCGTCCCTGTGCTTTTTCCAATCATGGTCTCAACAGTTTTCACTCATACAATCCCTCCTCTTTCTAGTCGATTGGACTCCTGGAGCTCCAACTGGGGCCTGGCCGTGGATCTCTGCATCTGGTTCCCTCAGTCTTTGGATCCAAGTTCTAGCACGACAGTTAGGGTGTTTGGCCATCCTATCACCAGAGTAGGTCAGTTCGGGCTTTATCTCGACCATTGCCAGTAGTCTATTGTGGAGGTATCTTTGTGGATTTCTGGAGACCTCTCTAGCACTTTACTTCTTCCTATCCCCATGGGGTCTTCATTTATCATGGAC
The DNA here is from genome assembly GCA_902168415.1 of Peromyscus melanophrys. Taxonomy (NCBI): domain Eukaryota; kingdom Metazoa; phylum Chordata; class Mammalia; order Rodentia; family Cricetidae; genus Peromyscus; species Peromyscus melanophrys. The sequence goes on from CABHPR010131526.1 coordinate 23,830, forward strand.
GAGAAATGGATGAGATCTACATGAGCAAACTGGACGTGAGGGGGTGTAATGAAGGGCAAGGGTCAGGAGAAAGAGAACTTAGGGGAGTGGGAGATACCAGCTGGATCAAGAACAGAGAGGGAGAACCAGGAAAAAGAGACCATGATAAATGAAATGTAACTATCTTTCTTTCAACCTTTTGAAGACAATTTTTATAATGTTCTGGGTGCGTGATTAGTGAACCCTAGCCTTCCATTCTTTGGTTTTAATATACTCAAAAAAATGGCATGGTCACTTATTCCCAAAGATCATTTTGTTTCCACTCCCAATTTTCTTTAGTCATCATAATGGAGTTCTGAGATGCAGTTCCCCATATTGATTCCTCTACATTTTCCATGATGAAATATTTAATAAGGCAAGTCAAGAATTTGTCAGACAGTCTGTTCCTGGCAGAATAAAACTTCTAACAGATGTTGTCTTCTCTCGTTACTGATATGAAGCTGCCTGCTTTAAGACATACATTAAGAAAGCATTCCACATATTGTTTGTCTGCCCTGCCACCTACTACATGGTTTACTTTTCTGTCTCTCATCTTTTGTTCTCCCCCTAAAGGTTTTCACTGAAATTTTATTTTCCCTTTGTGAATTTTAATTCAATAATATATCATCTGATTTAGAGGCTTTATAGCAAAAAGCCATTGGCTTTGGGTTCAGATGGACTTAGATCCATCTGGACTCTGAATTTTTCCAGATGGATAGCTTTGATAATTTGTATTAATTTTTAAATTAGCATTCTTTACCTAAAATTAAAACTACATGGTTAATATTAAAACTTTACGTGTGTTCTTATGATAATTCACTTGGAGTGTTGAAATTTTCTTTTTCTCTTGTTGAAGTTTATTTTTGCATATATTTTCTAAAATAAATATTGTAACTCTCTAAAATCACTAACTTCTAAGCAAATTAATGATGTGGAACATGTTCTCTATGATGCTCCAGGCCAGGGTACCCTACTTCAAAAACAAAACAAACAAGGAAAAGCAGAAAATTCTGGCTTTTGTTATCAGTTTTATTGAAGAAGACTTTTAAGATAAAATGAGAATAGCTCAGTCTTCAAATTATCATTTGTTATCAATCTGTTCCTTCATATTTTTGGAGAAATAATGGGCAATTGCTAAAGTATGTTTGGAAAAGACAACCAGAGTTATATTAACTCAATTCTAATCCACGAATACCATAGACAGCTTGACTTGCATTTTTAATTTTAAAGAATATTTTATTTTTACATTTCATTATTTAACAAAAGTAAAAATTATAAAATTAGATATACAGTACTTTGAGATGTCTAAATTAATTTATGGACTTTGCTTCATATTTTAATCCTGGATACATATTCATGAGACTCCTATAGAAGACTGCCAAATCCAACAGTAATTCAAACTCAAATGAATAGTGGGCCTATAACTTCTAAATTTCTTCACAGGAAAGTATTATCCTCTATGTGTTGTTGCATAACTCTCAATAATGTTCAAGGTAGTTATTCCTGTATGCTGAGTAAGTAGGCCTTTTAGTGTGGGCTAATGCAGAGTGGAATAGCCATTAGCCATTCCGTTTTCATGATGGAGGGATTGCATTTACACAACCTGTAGGATCTTTATTCACCCATTTGTCAAGTTTACACATTTCAGGTTGTCACTATTTTTCTTAGTTATCATCACTTGGAAAGTTGCTTGTGGCATAAGTTCATTAAATATAGTGTGGCCAAATGAGCTCTGTGTAGTATAAACAGCTGGAAACTCTGTCAAAAATGATTTATGCAAAAGTAGGGTTTGTGAAGTGGTGAGATGCTCTAGGCCCTTGACTGTTATGTCTTTGGTCTCCCTCCCTAAGAGTGACTTTCCAGTGATTTAAATAAAAATTTTTGAGATTTGTGCAGGCTATTGCAGGCCTTCAAGAAACAACATAACTTCAGCTAAAACTGGAATACACTTGACTTCAAGCAAGCCTTTCTATTTCTTGGCTGGATGATAGTGAACAAGCACAGTCACATATTGTTTGGTATATTCCAGATTGGGCTGTTTATACTGTCTAAACTCTGTTTTGGTTTTTTTTTTCCTTTTAAAATTACCTTCTTCTAATTACATGAAAATTAAGAAATAAAAATAAAACACTTGATTATGAAAGTGATATTCAATGTAGGGTTTATGTGGGATTTAGCATAATGATAAAACTTCAGACTATCTCAAATAAGCCAGGTGTGACAACAAATGCCTTTAATGCCCACACTCATGAGGCGGAAGTAGGCAGATTTCTGTGAATTTGTGGTGAACCTGGTTTATATAGAGCGTTATAGGCCAGGAAGGGCAACATAGTGTGACGTTCCCTTAAAAAACAAACAAGCCAAACAGATATACTGCCTGAAAGACGAGGCAATTAAAGTATATTTCATACATGTCTATTTTTTTATTTTTCTTAGAAACTTTTCATACATGTATATAATGCATCTCTCTTATTTCTACTATTTACTCTTCCTCAAGGATGGTAAGTTGAGTAAAACCTCTCCAATTAAACAAATACTTCCTAGATCCCTTCCCAAGACAGAGTTAGAGCATGTAGTATAAAAGGCTGAAGTAAGTAAAGATGCAAATAAGATAATGTCTGAGACAATAAGTATTTAAGAGCAAAGTTTGGAAACTTATGATGAACTGTCTTGGGTTTTGAAGCTGCCGTGCACATTCATTAGTTCCTCAGACAACAGCAACAAAATGGCACAATTTTCTCTTCTTCAAATAGAACAATTTAGCACCTACCTCAAGAGAATGGTTGAGAGTTAAATAATATGATGTTTTCAAAGTTCTTAGTGGTGTCAAACAGTCCTGTGATGCATTAGACTTTGCTATTATTGTTGCAGTAGTTGCAAGAATTCTTTCAGCAGGCTGAGAAGGTGCCTGCATTAGCACTTTGATGTTATGCAACTTACACCGAAAGAGAAATCAAGTCCAAAGCGCTGACTGCCTCCCAAGAGTCCAGCAGACTTCAGCTAGCTCCACTTCTGTCTGAGAAAATGGACTGCACTCTTTAGCTTAAGTCTCTACTGCCACGGACATTAATAAGACTGTAAGTCTGGGCCAGGAACTTCTTACCTTGATATTTCAAGCTGTTTTACAAGTCTTGGTGACTTTGTGCCACTAATCTGCACACCTGTGAAAGACCTCTGGGCAAGGCAGAGCAGCAGCTTTAGAAATAGAAAGCCATGAGAACTCCTACTTTGCGAGAAGAGTGCAGTACTTCTGATCTCCTCACCACTTTCTGATGTTTCTCATATCCCTTTCCTTCACTGGGAACAAAAGTGCAGCCATTACTTGGGTGTGGTGCTTGTTTGGCGTTCCTTCTCTCTAGTTGTCACTTGGCATACACAACCTCTTCCACTGGTTATCCAAAGTTAGTATATATGTACTCAGTTTCTGGAGATACAGTGAATGATGAGATGTTCTTCAGCTGATTTGAGGCATATATGTTGGGGAATATTATTTTAACTGGGCAAAGATGTGCTACATTTGTTTATGCTGTGAAATGTTACTTTGTGTAAAGGTGTATTACTTTTATTTATGCTGTATTTGTTTAATTATGGAACGATGTGTATTTAATTACGTATAGATGTGTTGCATTTGTTTCACCTTGCCTGCCTAAGGCACTTGATTGATCTAATAAAAAAGTTGAACAGCCAATAGTTAGGCAGGAAAAGGATAGATGGGGCTGACAGGAAGAGAGAATAGATAGGAGGAGAAATCAAGTGAGGAGTCCAGAGAAGAAAGAGACAAAAGACATACCCTAGGCAAGAAGCCAGGCAGCCATCAGTCAGACAGACATAAAGACAGCAAGAAAGTAAGAAAAGGCAATATGCTCTGAGACAAAAGGTAGATAAAGAGAAACAGGTTAATATAAGTTAAAAGAGCTAGCCAGAAAAGTGCCCAAGCTAGGCTGAGCTTTCAAAACTAATAATAAACCTCTGTGCCCTGACTTGGGAGCTGGTTGGTGGCCCAAGAGAAAAAGCCTGGTATACATATAGATGATCTTTCCCTGTGAATGGAATTGCATTATTGACTAATTAAAAAATAATCACTAACAGAAACCTGCTCAATTGTTTTGAACATTATTATGAATTTGTGAAATTTTATATTTAGTCATTGTGGTTTATGAAAGAAAAGGGAAAAAAAACAGACACAGAATCATTTTGATTGCCTATGAGAAAAGCCTTGGAAAGCTGCAACTATTCAATACTCAGGTCAGTTTAGATGTTAGTGTGACTGGCATATCAAAATCTAATCTTAATTAAACCTTGGAATGGTCAAGTGCTGTAGAGAAGAAAGGAAAACATGGGAATCAGAACTCTTCCTAGAATCAATATTTTCAAATACACTTCAAAACACAAAAATGTAAGTTTGTGGCATATGAAAGTGAGATTTCATGATTCAAGAACATGGGAAAATCTGGCACCAATCCAGAAGTAGAGAAATGTTTATTATGTGGTTTTATCTTTCTCTTTTATAATTAATTCACAACTAGACATATAATTATAATTCAGAAATGGACGAAATGAATTCAATGGTTTTAGCCATTGATAGATTTGTAAACAAAAGCAGCTGGACTGGAATTTCTTCAAGGAAATATTTACATGCCAACAGTTTATCAAACGGAAAGTCTGCTGATAAATCTACACGTTAATGACCTGCAACAATGATTCATTCTGTGCTTCCTACTAGTGCAAAAGGCACCAGATGTAAAATCATAAAAATCTAGGTGCAAAGGGGCAAAAGGACTTGGTGCTCTTAATTCTTCACCATCTTTCTGAGGAAATGTCATGATTGTGGCCATTCTCCTTCATCTTTAAGCTACTTCGTACTATATTTCTTGAAGAGGCACTGGGAGAAACAAGGACAGCATCTGGTGAGAAGTATTTTGATTTTACATTTACATTTGTCTCTATTGGTATTTTTTCTATTTACAGTGAAGGAAAGCAAAACCTCCAAAGTTGACACACAGGCCTCACAACATTAACCACTGACAGCTCGGAAGCTTGAAGCTGACTCACCCTCAATTGCTATTGCTGCACCAGCGATATCCGGTCTGAAGAAAATTCCAAAAGCTGGACATTGCAATCACAGCACAATGGTGTGGAATCTGCATGAAACATTTAATTAATTGAATTAATAGAATTTAGTTCAATTTGATTAACTGGGAAGAAATTTGTTTAATCTTGTCTTTTCCTGCAGAGAAGATGGGTTCCAAACTGGGAAGAAATCTAAACCAAAAGGTGACAATTATTTGTCCTAATGACAAAGAAAAAAAACATGTATACCCATGAATGGCATTAAGAAGAACATTTTAAAATAGGAATTTTTGGGATAAATGATGGACTGAAACTTTATATATCTATCAATGAAAACACGAAGTACATAAAAAATACTAAAAAGACCAAAAGTGGCTAAAAGGAAGAAGATAATTGCTGTCCACATAACAAGTAGGATAACTTAGGTTCAACAGCTCAGTGATACCATTGAGGATTCAGACTTTACCTTAGTTCAAGCATCCTGGAGTCTTACATTTTTCATTCAATGATTGTTTATTTTCCTGTTGCATTTTTTTTACTGCTCCAGTACCCCCTAAGTAACAAAGATTATGATTAAATATATATTTTATGAATTTTAATCAAATGTAGAAGTCATATGAATTGGGTCTAAATGTTGCCATGTGCTGATTATACATTTACTAATGTGTAAAGAGTTAGAAATCCTCACAGTAGACTTAATATCATAATTATCCACTGAATGTAACAATGGAGCTGGGCAAGAGTTTTCAGAAGAATTGCAGTATGTCTGCCTGCCACACATAATACATAATAAGCACAAGATGACAGGAAGTGCTGCTTGGTAGCCAATGAACAGATCTGTCACATGTAGTAAGAACACATCTGAAGCAATGATCCTAAGAAAATTCTTCAGAGGAAAAAAAAAATCAAGGATGTAAGAAGTGTATTTCAAGCCCTGTGCATATCTAATTGCAAGGCTAAATCATTAACCAAAGTGTGGCAATTGTGTATTACCAGCTTCAAATAAATCAATGACAGTAGTAATTAGAGATGGTGTGGATCGTTCATTTTCTTTGTGAATTGTTCATAGTTGTAATTCAATAGAGAAAAAATAAGAAACAACAATAATAATAACTTTTTATTAGTCATGCTAAAGTGGCAAACCAGTGGCATGGATAATTGAAAATAGTGGATTATGTGCATAATGATGATCTGCTTAGGTTCTTTGCCTTACTGGAGATCATTTTGCATTTCCAAAGCATATTATCACCTATTCATTTGAGGAAGTAATCACTAAGCATCGTGGGTAGAAATTTTTACAAGTCTAGGTTAGAAAATTGCCCACAGTTATAATACAAGGAGAATGTAAAATCAACTATAAAAGGAAAAGGAACATTATTTGAAAGTGCTTGCTAAGCCAATGAATGTAGTTTTGAAATGATGACAAAGAATCTTAGAGAGGCATAAATTTAGAAAAGCATATTTTATTCATTATTACAAAAGTTTGGGGTACATTTCAAAAGTATGTGTTGCTATAACGTTATGAAAGGAAATGTAATTTCATTTTCATTGTTTTTTGTAACTTTACAAATGTATAAAATATATTGCAGTACTTAATCCCCCATTGCCTGTTTTATTCCCAACACATACCTGTTGACTTATTTATTTCAACTATTTCTTTTCTACTCTTTTGAATGTGTGTGTGTGTGTGTGTGT
>CABHPR010131527.1:0-40808 GCA_902168415.1 Peromyscus melanophrys
AGAGAGAGAGAGAGAGAGAGAGAATATAAAAAACAGAATCAACAAAATCAAAGATAAAGTTTGTACTTTTTATTTAAAATAAGTTGGTTTTGCTTTTTCAGATTTTAAGCCCCATTTCTTGACATTTGAGAAAGCATCCATCTCAATTTGCTACAACATAGCTTCTGTATTTTAAGCCAATAAAAATAGGTAAGCTTCCATTTTTCCTCTGACTGTACTTGTAATTCCACAGGAACAGATTTTGTTTTTGAGTCTCCTAAGATAAGGTCTAAAGTAAACCTTGTATATGAAGAATAGAAGATATCCTCTAAAGAAGTCAAAGCACTAGCAACACATATTATTTTTGCCAATGTCATGTTTCAATGAACCAGTTACTTCCAAAATGTTAGTGTAAAGAACAGATATTTACTTACATGTGTATTTTTGATGCCAATACCAGCTTTAAAAACATCTTGTAGATGACTATTTGCTAGCACTTACCAGGAATGTAACACAGGCACACTCTCTCAAAACCAGATGCTTGAAGTTTTTCTTGGGAAGTGCAAGGGAATAAAGAAAATTCCAGCATGGGCAGAGCTCAGTAAAACAGAGAAGCCTCATAAAGAAGATGAATTTCTTCACAGAATACAAAGTCACAGCAATATATGTAATGAAGAAAATGTCCATCTGGTCTCGTTTTTCGTCATACAAAACCATGCTTCTTCAGTAATTATACAAATCAAAATGTGCAACCAGCTTACGAGGACTTTATATTTTAAAAGGTTAAGCATCAATTTGAATAAGAATTCACTCATCTAATTTAAAATTGTATGAGCTGTTGTGTTAAGAATTAAATGAGTAACTGAACCGATATAGGACTAGTTTGAAATTTGTACAAATTTATTTAGCACCTGGTATATCCTCAGTGTTTAAACTGTCAAGCCAAGCTTTCTAGAGGAAGTAAATGGTATCCATGACTCCAAATCAAGTCCAAGTATAGCTCTTTGGGGATTTCTGGTGTTTATCTATACAGACAATGCATTCAGTGCAACTGGATTGAGCCAATTAAATATCCACTATTTTATACTTAATGATTATAATATACTTTTTCTTTGTGTTAAGATCAGTTTTTCCTAAAATTGCTTATTTTGAAAGGTATCTCAGCTTTATAAAACTTGTTTTTCTGTTTAAAGCATGATCTCTGCAATATAGATTTTTAATCTCCTTTGACTAATACCCCAATAATTCTAATTTTATAGGCAAAGTGAGCATCTTTTACATATAGCACATAGCATGAAAATGTCCACAGATTAAAATGATTTATGTCAGGATAGAGATTTTGTTATGTTCACATATAGTCATTGCAACAAGTTTAATTAAGGACAATAGCTGGAACTCGGATTTGTAGATAAATTTCCAAGCGGTCTTATTAAATAAAAAACACGGAGCCAAATATAGGAGTGAAAGCCATGGAGATCAGGTAAGCCACCAGCCAACCTTAACTCACTAGTTCTGCAGCTTCCAAATGTGTGCTACTTCCTGTCTACCTGCACCTTTATTGCCTTGCTGTTCTGCCCTCTCATTGGCTCTTAGCCCAGCTACCTCACTTCCTTGTCATTGCCTGTCTGTACAGACCTCCAGGTCTCTATGGTTCGTACTGGGATTAAAGGCATGTGTCACCATGCTTGGCTCTGTTCCCGAGTATGGCCTTGAACACACAGACCCTGCCTGCCAAGTGATCGGATTAAGGGTGTGTGCTACCACTGCCTGACTTTTGTGCTTACTTAAAATGGCTTGCTATTTCCTCTGATCTCCAGATAAACTTTATTTATTAAGATCCAAATAAAATTTCACCACACAGATTAGTAACCATGCATAGAGAACATGGACCCTGAACGTGAAGATGGAGATGAGAGCTTAAGGACCACCATCACACAAAGTGGCAGGAATGTGACAGGTGGGTAGAGACTGATGATCTGTAGCTAACTCATAATCAAGATGGTTCATAATAAACGTAACATCATGGACCATTCCACTTGTTCATTAAAATTTTTTGCTTTTGAAACAGAACATGGCCAAAGTGATTGAATTATTTTTATAAGTGCTACTCTTGTTAATTTTAGCCCCCATGTCATTATTATAGAAGGAAAATATAAGGAATTTTTATTGAAAAGTGTTGAATAAAGTAAGAAAAGAGAAGATCAATCAATTTATGGCAGCTGCTGCCAATGGATGAATCTAAGAGCAGATATGCTTACTGACTTACAGAATTAGTGTGTTCTGAAAATAAAATAACAATATGCAGAAAAGACACCAAGTTGAGATCAGTAGGCACTTGAAGGTTTGAGCGTATTTCAGATACAAGGGCACAATGTTTTCAACAGAAAAAGCAAGATATAAAGAATCAGAAATTCGCCGGGCGGTGGTGGCGCACGCCTTTAATCCCAGCACTCGGGAGGCAGAGGCAGGCGGATCTCTGTGAGTTCGAGGCCAGCCTGGGCTACCAAGTGAGTTCCAGGAAAGGCGCAAAGCTACACAGAGAAACCCTGTCTCGAAAAAAACAAAACAAAAAAAAAATTGTTCAATTTCTATCTGTTTTTTTCCTTGCTTAAAACAGATCAAAATCAACCCCCCACAAGCTTATTGAGAAATTAATGAGATAACTTGTATAAATAATATAGTTCTTAACTATTAACAAAGTGTTATCCCTATATATATATTCATATTTAAATTTACATGTGTATATATGTATACATATATATGTATGTATGTTTGACTCCCACACACATATGTCTGTATATGTATATCCACAGAGAATATACTCAAATCATTCATAGTATTAATGTTTCAAAACTGGGATTTGAATATTTTCTCTACAGGTATCCAATTGTTTTTCAAAATTGTTTTTTCTATGTTCTGATTTTTCAATTATTGGAGAAAATATTATTTTCTCATTGTAAGATTGCTATAAGAATGAGGAGCACTAAAAATGGTGTATTCGTGAAAATTATTTAGAAAGCCAATTTATTTTATTCTGTATTTTAATATGTTAGTAGATTTAGATAGAGCTTATATGTTTATTTTTATTTCCACATTTAAACCTCCATTACATTTTCTACAAGGACAGAAATCACTTAATTTGACTCTATTTTTAATTTCATAAAGGCTGTGTCTGGGGCTTCATTGTTTCTTCTTGTATTTCAGAACCATCCCTCCTTTACACATACCATAAACCTAAAGTCTGCAAAGCAAGCATATAATTCTGTTAACTTATTCCTTACTTCCTTACATATCCTGAAGCTCCTTGTATACTCAGCCTGAATATTTCAGTTTTCTGCATTCTACCAAATATGAAGTAAACGTATGAAGGCTTTGACCTTATTTTAGAATAGCCAAGTATCAGGGCAAATGAAATACATTCTTTGGAAGCAGCGGAGATAAATACCACCCTTACAGCTTAGTGAACCTTGAAATGTATTGTGTGTGTTGCAGTTCTCTTAAACCATAGGAGTGTACATGGGATTTTTTTATGGTAAAAGGGGAAATGGCAATAATAATTACTGATAATACTTTCAGCTCTAAATTTTGCATATAAAAGATGCAATAAGTTTGCAGGTAGAATTTCAAAAATGCAAAGCCTAATAATACACAGAGAGAACATGTATGGCACTCTGTATTAATATTTATGCTTTAAATAACAGCATAAGGAAGTCTATAGTGTAAAAATACAGCATAAAACCAATAACTGATTTGTGCGCAACTGCACTAGTAATTGTAATAAATGCAAATGAAATCAAAGCAGAGTAAAGAGGAGGACTGTCAAATGATGTTTTTCAGAAATCACTTTTTTCCAATTAAATATAAATGCACACTAATGCCAATATGTTGAAGATGAAAAAGAGGAGAATGTTGTACCATGGCCATGTCAATCAAGACTTAATTTTAAAGCAAGTGATTATAATAAAAAATGACCTCATTGTAATATCTGTTCATCATACCATAACTTAAAATGTAAATGAAAGAGTTATGTAATTAACAGAGAACTAGAAACACTTGCTATAAGAATTAACAAGATGGTAACACAAAATTTAGAAGTATATAGACGATAGGACAATTTTGAATATGACAAAAACTTGATGTTATTTCTAAATATAGAGCTGAACCAACAAACAGAGCCTTCATTCTTGTTGGTGCACTGGGGAAATTTGCAAAAGACAACAAAAAAAACCCATATTCTTGGCAAGAAAGCAAGTTTCAGCTAAAGTGAAAGCATTAAAATAATTTAATGTTAATTTAGGATTTCTATAAAATGAAAATAGAAATTGATGTCATAAAAATAACTAATGTTTTCTTTTTTTTTCTTTTTTTTTTTTTTTTTTTTTTTTTCAGCCATAGATTCCCCCCGTTCTCCCTCCTCCAGTCCCGCCCGCCTCCCCCCCCCCCGCCTCCCCCCATCCCCTTTCCCCCCCCTAATGTTTTCTAAACATATGCAAAATGATTTTTACCTTTCTCCTTAAACCACAGATAAATTAGGATTCCACAAACGATACATAATAGTTTTGGTAAGTGGCAATGAAAATCAAATATTAAAATTTGTGAAACTTACTTACAGTAGTGCTTTGAGAGAAAAGATTGACTTAAGGATATGTATATAACCAAAAAAGAGTAAAAATTAATAACTTTGATTTCATCTCAAAATGCTAGTAAAAGAAGTTAAACTCCATTAACAGAAACACATAAAACAGTACTTTAAAAATAATAGCAGGGTGGTGGTGGTGCACACCTTTAATCCCAGCACTCAGGAGGCAGAGCCGGGTGGATCTCTGTGAGGCCAGCCTGGTCTACAGATCCAGGACAGGTACCAAAACAACACAGAGAAACCCTGTCTTGAAAAAACAAATCAGATCAAAATAATAGAAAATATTAAGATAAATAGAAACATTATATATAATGTGAAATATCTAAAAATAAAACGCTTTTGTCATTTGATAAGATAAATTGAGAAAATTTTAGCAAGAATGAAGAGACAGAAAACAATGACCAATGTTAAAAGTTTCTGAAGGTCAGTATAAACTTCACAACAGTACAAAGATATTAAGAAGATTCTGCAAAAAACTTTATGCCATTTTAGACAAAATTGACAAATTCATTGAAAAGATAACTTTCCAAAATTGTCACATGAGTTAGAAAAGATCAAATAAATTGTATAGAGTAACAAAAAAGAAACTGTTTTCACAATTAAGTCCAGTCCAGATTACTTCTTTGGTGAATTCTTCCAAACAACACATAGAAAGAAAAAATAATCTTATCCACATTTCCCAGAGAACAGAAAAGAACAAATGAGAAATGTTTTCCAATTTGTTTATAACCCTAGGTGAATGTTTATACTTAACATGGATAATACAGAACAGTAAAGTTACAGGGTGCTGTCTTATAAAATTAGAATGCAAGAAAATATAGTTTCCATGTTGAGTCAATAAAACTATATTCCAAGAATTCATGTTTGCCATTATATGACATAAAATTAATTTCTATAATAGTTTCCTTAAATAGAAGACCACATTCAATTCAGCATGTTCATAAATTATCACTTGATAAAAGTCTACACACTACGAGTAAAAGAAAAATCTTGCAAATACTAGACCTGAAATTACACTAATATTAAAATAGTGAACACATTTTTCTTTAGTTTGTGAAGAAAACATGATGCCCACTATCACTGAATGTTGTTACAGGATAAGGATCAACTGCAGATACTTTGTACAGATGATTCTATCATATTTGTGCAACAACAACAATATGAAAGCTTACAAAGTACTATATGTAATAAGTGATTTTATGTACCCTTGATGACTTTAGAGCAATATTCTGGAAGAGAGGTTAGCATATTAGCTGCAGAAAACTGAACAAGGCAAGTTTAATAATAGTATTCACAGCAGTATGAAAAACCTGCTGCTACTGACAAACAAGTCTAATATACAACTTCCTAGACCACTACTGAAGACCAGGAAACATCACCTAGAAGAGGTAAATACTGAAATAAGTGCAACACATTTATGCTCACACATTCAAAATGCAGTACTGAAATTCAAGTCTCCTGGAGTTCACCTATCAGTTCACATTGATTCCTAGTCAATCCCTATGGGTTAATTCTCTAAGCTACATGAAAATCAGGATGATGCACAGGAAGCAAATCCAAAGAAGAAATCAGTCTAAAGATAAACGCATGCCCATCACCACTTACTGCAAAGCTGACATATTGAATTCAGCTTGATGTTGGTGCAAATTAGACAAAGTGACCAGTGAAACAGAATGAGTAATGCCGGGATGAACCCATTATTGTTTGATTTCCCGATTTAAGGCAGACACTTCACTGAATTTCAATGTAATCTTTAAAATGCTGAGTCCCTGGAAAAAGAACAAGCCATGGCTTTGATTCCAAGCATACAAAATTTTCAAGTTGAGATAAATCACAGACCTCAATCTACTAAGTTGTAAAAGAAATCATAGAAAAAGTGCTTCAAAAACTGGAAAAATATGACATTTGAAAGAGGTTCTTAAGTAAAAATTTGAAAAGCAAACAAATACTTAAACTGTGAATTTTACTGAGTTAAAATTAAGACTTCTTTTAACAAATATTATTAGGATAATAATAATGCAAGCTATGAGCTTATGGAATATGTGAATAGTACATACTTGATTGAACAGACTCATATAAAGGACACCTACAAATAAAATGCTTAAATATACAACATCCAATTAATAAAATAAAATAAAACCCATGGGCTAGAGAGAGCCCCCCCGGAGTTAAGATCATGTACTGTCTCTGCAGGGATTCTGAGTTCAATTCCTTGCACCCAGGTCAGGCATCTCAGAGTTGCCTGTCTCTTCAGCTCCTGGAGACATCTGATCTTTTTGTACACTTGCATTCCTGTGCATGTATCCACATACAGATACACACATCATTAAAATTAAAAACATTTTTTAAAGCAAGCAAAATAAATAATAAAGACTTGACTAGCCACTTCACTATTGTGGAAGATACCCACATGTTGAATAAATAGAGGAAAAGATGTTCCTCAGAGTTAGTACTTAGAGAAAAGCAAATGCCACAGAGGGAAGTATAGTCTATCACCTATCAAGTGTTAATTATGTGTTCAATTCTTGGACCACTCCTGCTTTTCCAGTAGAGTTAAAACTGGAAAATATCTTACAATACCTGGAACAAATATACATATCATATATAACAAATATATGAAAAAATTATGTAGCAAATTTGTAATTAAATATCAAATTTGCATCTGTTTATATCCATCTACTATCTGATATTGGTCATCTCTCTAGACATATATACTTTAGAAGATGTTATTTTTCCTTCTGAGTCTGGGTTACCTCACTTAGGATGATATTTTCTAGTTCTACCCATTTGCCTACAAACCTCATGATGTCATTGTTTTTCTCTGCTGAGTAGTACTCCATTGTGTATATGTACCACATTTTCTTTATCCATTCCTCAGTTGAGGGGCATCTAAGTTGTTTCCAGGTTCTGGCTATTACAAACAATGCTGATATGAACATAGCTGAGCATGTGTCCTTGTGGTATGATTGAGCATTCCTTGGGTATTTGCCCAAGAGTGGTATAGCTGGGTTTTGGGGAAGATTGATTCCCAATTTTCTGAGAAAGCACCATATTGATTTCCAAAGTGGCTGTACAAGTTTGCATTCCCACCAGCAGTGGAGGAGTGTTCCCCTTGCTCCACATCCTCTCCAACATAAGCTGTCTTCAGTGTTTTTGATCTTAGCCATTCTGACAGGTATAAGATGATATCTCAGAATCATTTTGATTTGCACTTCCTTGATGACTAAGGATGTTCAGCAAACATGGTATGTACTCACTCAAAAGTGGATATTAGATATAAATAAAAGGATAACCAGACTACAACCCACAGCTCCAGGGAGGCTAGTTAGTAAGGAGGACCCTAGGAATGGTGCATGGATTGCCCAGCAATGGAGAAATGGATGAGATCTATATGAGCAAACTGGAGGTGAAGGGGGTAATGGAGGGCAAGGGAGAGGGGATGAGAGCATAGAGGAATGGGAGATTCGAGCTGGAATGGGAACAGAGTGGGAGAGCAAAGAAAGAGATACCATGATAAATGAAAACACCATGGGAATAAGGAGAAGCAGAGTGCTAGGGAGGATCCCAGGAATCCACAAGGATGACTCCACCATAGACTACTGGCAATAGTCGAGAGGGTGCCTTAACTGGCCTACTCTGATGATCAGATGGCTAAATACCCTAACTGACATCATAGAACCCTCATCCAGTGACTGATGGAAGCAGATGCAGAGATCCACAGCCGTGTCCCAGGTGGAGCTCCAGGAGTCCAATTGATGAGAGAGAAGAGGGATTCCATGAGCAAGGGGTATTGAGACCATGCTGGAGAAAGTACTGAGACAACTAGACAAACTAGTGGAAACACATGAACTGTGGACCAATGGCTGAGGAGCCCATATGGTACTGGACTAGGCCCTCTGGATAAGTGAAACAGTTGTTGAGCTTGAACTCTATAGGGGGCTCCCGGGCAGTGGGATTGGGACCTGTCCCTAGTGCATGAGCCGGCTTTTTGGAGCCCAGTGCCTATGGTGAGATACCTTGCACAGCTTTGGTGCGGGGAGGAGGGGCTTGGACCTGCCTCAACTGAATGTACCAGGCTCTGCTGACTCCCCATGGGAGACCTTGCCTTGGAGGAGGTGGGGATAGGGGGTGGGTTGCAGGGGAAGGCTGGGGGGCAAGAGGAGGGAGGACAGGGGAATCTGTGGTTGGTATGTAAAATTAACAGAAAATCTCTTAATAAAAAAAGAAAAAAAGATGTTATTTTCATTTTTGACTGGATTTACAAAGAGAAATTGGATTAGAATAACATTAGATTAGATGATAATCAGATAAAGTAAAGGACAGCACCTGCTTTGGAGTACCATGCCATCACAAATTATTTTTTCCTTTTTTTCCCCACATGGAAAGTTTTATTAAGAGAGTAATGGACAGGGGAAGAAAGAAAAAAATGGGCAGGGTCTGAGAAGAGAGAAGAAAAAGAAAAAGAGAAAAGGAAAGAAAAGGAAGGGAGGAGACATACACTATCTCAGGGTGAGAGAGGAAGAAATAGCATAAATTATTTTTTCTAAACTAGAATTCCATCATCTAACCACCTTGAGTTACTTTAAACAAAACAGGAAATGTTTAACAATTAAAAGATATTGTGAGACAGACAGTAATGCAGAATTATTTACATGGCTTACTTATCTAATCCTCATTCTTGATATTAACAAGTAAATCAAATTATTCTGAAAGTCAGATATAATTATTAAATTGCTGTGGTTTCTTAAGAGAAGAGATTTAGTTGAAAACTTCAACCTATGAAAAATTCAAAAGCTACTATTATTCAAATATAATTTACTGGAGAGGTAAAAGTTAAAATATAATTAAGAAGTTGAACATGATGGAGAATACCTTTAAAATTAGAACCTGAGAAACTGAGGCAGGAGGATCATAGTTTGGGGCCAGCTGGTATACACACCATAGCCCTTATTCAAAACAAACAAAACCACTAACCTAAGTGAAATATTGTGGGAAAAAAAAACAGCTACCTATCTCTCATATCCACAGAAGATTGTTGTGTAGTTTGTGTGTTTCCTGAACACGTGTTGTTTATAATGAAAAAAAAATGTCTAATTAAAAAGAAAACTGCAGCTTCCTCATTAATTTTAATGATAATTCCTAAATGAGTGGTCTAGGGGAGTGATAGCATTTATTGACAGACTAAGTTGCCTATGAATCTACAACTAGCACTGGTGCTATTGAATGGATGGTCATCAAGCCTATAAATAAATCAGTGCCTGCTAGAATGTTTTGATACAAAAACCTTAATTCCTATTTAATCTTAAACGAGATGTAAAACATACTCTGTTCTTCAGCATAACAGACAAGAGATTGGAAGTTGTGAGTCATTTTGAATAACAGCAGTAGACATCACAAACTTGTTGTCTCCCTTTAAAGAGCTTCCTGATCCTACTATCAGGGGCCCCTTAAACAAATCAAGCTACACAACTGTCTAGCTTATGCATAGAACTTAGTCCAGTCCTGGGATCTATCCCAGTGCATGAGCTGGCTTTTTGGAGCCCATTACCTATGGTGGGACACCTTGCACAGCCTTGATGCATGGGGAGGGGCTTGGACCTACCTCAGCTGAATATACTAGGCCTTGCTGACTCCCCAATGCGGGGTCTTACCTTTTTGGAGGAGGGGGTAAGGGTGGGCTATGGGGAAGGCTGAGGAGGAGCAGGAGGAGGAATGAGAAATAGATCTGTGGTTGGGATGTAAAATGAATAAAAATATTTCTTGACAAAAAAAAGAGCTTCCCAAATATTCCCAGTAACCATGTAAGGTAGTTTATACAGCTTATAAATCCAGGTTCATTTAATCTGGCCCCCTCTTCCAGCTTAAGTGGGCAACAGCAAACACATTCTATACACTACACATCCACCTCACCCCCCAACACACACACAGGGTAATTAAAAATAAAAAGAATCTGAAAGAAAAATAAAGGTTTTCTGGAAACACATTTACTGGAAATACTAAGTAATCTCATGTAGTAAAAGAAGTGTAAAAGGGAGTTCTACAGCTTTACAGTGTGAAATTATATTACGATATTGATCTTTCTAAATCAATATTGAAGGTTACTTTATCAATTTGGGTCATAGTTTTGAATAAGGTCATAGAGCAGTTCCATCTGGATTGTAACTCAGGGTCTATTTCTCTATTCTCCATCAAATGCCACTGTCTTATTAGAACTATTTTGCACAAGAAAGGGAACATCCCTCAAAGACAAGAAACATTTGGGGGAAAAGCCCTCACTAGATTGCCCGACTGGATTTTTCCAGACAAAGAAGTTGTCCTATAATTAAGCCAGAAGTGGGTGAGATACTGCAGTGGTCATACTTGGTTGTGCTTAAAATCATTAGTATCATCTGTTGACTGATTATTATGTTACCTCTCAGAAATAGGTACATGCACATTTATTGTCTGTCATCACTGAGATGTAGCATCTTTTATAGAGGCTGGAAACAAGAACACAAGTGAATGATCCATGTGTATGCTTTGGAGATTCCATTTTAATCAACTGATTCATAAAAATAAAAATACTTGAGTTTTCTTGCAGTTCAGTAATTTTCATTAAGGAATATAAATAGCTCTTTCTGGAGGCAGATGTACACAGAAGCCTAACTAAACTTGCCAAAGTTGCTTGGTACATTTGTATGTGTGTGGGTGTGGGTGTGAAAGTGTATGTGTGTGAGTGAAAGAGACATGACACTTTCTCTATTCTATAAACTTTAAATACATTCCCCCAAATACTGAAACAACTTTTAAAGGACTATTATTATCTCTGTTTTGCCAATTAGTATTATCTATGTGAAATACTTGATGAAACTGATGGAATTGGGCCTGGATTTTTCACAACTCTGCACTAAACCAATTTCTCTTTGTTAGTTGACATTGTGATACCACTTGTAAGCAAAAACAACTAAAATATAAATACAAAATATGGAACTTTTATAACACATCTGCAACTGATTGAGATATTTTTTTTCCTTGTGTAAGATCCATCTTGCAGTATTAATTTGCTTCTACCACAGCATGGATTCCATTGACCACCTTCAACTCTATGAATCTGTGGCCTTCACAGTGGCCAAGCCCCTAACAGTGGTTTGAATGAAAATGATCCCCACAGTCTCAGATGTTTGAATATGTGTTTCTCAGTTTGTGGTACTGTTTAGGAGAGTTTAGAAGTGTTGTCCTTGCTGAATAAAATATGTTAGAAAAAAGCATTGGGAAAGACTTTGAGGTTTCAAAAGTCACACACCATTACCAATTTGCTCTCTCTGCTACCTACTGATAGTTTGAGATCTGAGCTCTCAGCTGTTCCAACTGCCATGATTCTGTGCCCAGATGGTGACAGATGTCCTTCTAGAACAGTAAGCCAAAATAAACTCTTCCTTTTATAAGTTGCCTTGATCATGATGTTTAATAAAAAACTAGAAAAGTAAATATTATGCCCCTCTAATGATGTAGTCACATGAGTATTGAGGACATTTACCAGTTTTGTTGCCATACTGCTGAGGTGAGAGATAGCCTCTATGTTCAAATTTTCCATTCATGAATATCTTTCTGATTTGGCCTGTATTGGTTTCCTTTTGGTGTGTGTGTTTCTGGTTTTATGTTTCAGATCTCAAGGATCTCTCTTAACTCCTGTTGGCCCTTAGATACAGCTGATGAGCATTGCTGCAGTACCCAATGCAGCTTAGTTCCCATGAGAACAGACACAGATCCTAGCTGCCAGGAATCCAACGGTAAGTACCAAGTTATTATGCCAGGGGAATTTCCAGTTAATTATTCATTTACAATGTTAAATCTTTATTTTATAATTATCTAGACATTATCCTCCACAACAGACATCGTAAGCCACTATCATATACATGATCTGATTTATTCTCCTGAAAAAATTTTGAGAAGAACACTATCACCTCAGTAATGATAAATGGAGGGAAGATAAGTTCTGAGAAATGGAAGCATACTCTTCTTACAAGTACTTGGAGTAAATCTGGAGTCATCTTGGGCTTATCAATTTTTCTATACAAATTGAGAATAATATAATATTATCTTTTGGCAACACATTAAAATATATCCATAAAATGCCTACCCTATATATTCAAACAAAGGGTGGTCAGTTGCACACACTGTGTGTATTGTAAATCCATTATTGTCCCCATCAAGCCTACCCTATTATTCCAATAAACACCAAGAAATGATAAAACTCAAGACTCTTGACCATAAACTCAAATTGCATTGTGCTATGCTCATGAAGTCCTTTATCAAGTGAAACATTTTATTATTTCAAACATTTAAATTTCAGAGCCAATATTAAATAGTTTTTTGAAAGTTATATGTTTAAATTCCTGATATAATTAACAAGTCTTTTGATGCATCATTCAATCTGAATTATCCCAGAATGGGAACATTCCAAGTTCATCTGATTGTTTTCATTAACTTTGTTAATGACCCTGTCCCTAAATTTCTGCAGAGACAGCAGTCATGATGAGCAGTGACATCACTGTGGTCTCCTGAAAGTGATTTTATGAGGATTTGGTAGATTTCTAAGGTCATCCAACTGCTTTCAAATAGCTTACTTTTTTGTTTGAACAAAAAGTACTTTATAAATATATCATTTCCAGCAAAACAACCTATTAGAATTTGTCTGGCCTTTATTGAAATTGCAATCAATCCCTTTGAGAAGCCATTTGCATAATCTGTTTGGTTTAAATTTGCAAATATCGTAGTAATACTATTTCCACCCATTTCTATCTACAGAAGGACAATGGTGTCTGTCCTTTGATGCTTCTCTAAGCATTGCCTGGAAAATGTTAAAATTCCTTGGCTTAAAAATTTATCTTTGTTTATAGTTATTGAACAAAAGAGTTTCTTCTTTTTTAAACATTTTTGCCTGATAAATATGATGTACAATATGAAAGAGGCAGTCTAAGGATAGTTTTCAAAATAATGGTTGAATATAGTAGGGAGACATTTTTAAAAACTCATTTGTGATCTACAGTATTTAAAATCATAATTAAATGGGATTTATCATTCAGAAAATAGAAGTAATTCTAGCATACTGCATTTATCAATACTTTATACCCATTGCTGTTTCTATTAAAAATGTCAGCTTTAAACTTGCATAGAATTCATGACTATATATGTGTAAGTTACTTTAAAAATAACCATTTATTAGGTAATTTAACCAGGCTAGGAAAATAATACATTTGGGGATGTTTCTCCTATGGCTCACATGATTTTAATTTCCAATGCAGAGATTAGTTTTTAAGAAAAGCTCTTGAAAATTTAATGCAGTAGGTATGACTAATCAAACAGATAGCTTTTCTCTTTTTGGAAAAAGTCTATTATTCATCTTTCTGAGATGAGAAATTACCTACTCCATTCCTAGAGGATGCCCTTTTGCTGAATCCAAGGTGTGAAAAGGTCCTTGAATTTAAACCGGCAAGAAATTCTCCACAAACCATTAGCCCATGAAATAAAAATCAAGAAAGGCAGGAATATGGGAGAGAGCTCCAGCAGATGGAGAAGGATGATGCGAGCTAGGAATGAGACCTCAGCCCAGCTGATAGAACACAGGTAGGGTATGTAGCTACCCAGGGTAAAGGAATTAGGTTGTAACTGGTTGTAGCAGGGGGAAAAAGTATTCTAAGAGACTCCTGTACCCCTCAATTAATCAGACTATTGAAGCAACGGACGACAGGAAACTGGAATTCTACCCAGAATCACATTGTGGTAGAAGGAAAAGGTCTGGCATCAGCCAAGGGGGAGACTTATCACTCCAAAAGGAGTTTTCATACAGTACAGTTCTAACAACTTGCTAGATCACCTTGCTAGATGTTGCTGGAGTCCAGAAAATGACAGGTGCCTGGTGGACTGCTGAAATGTGCCTGGCCTTCTATTTAAACTTCTATCCTACTTCGGTACCAAGAAATATGTGCTGTATATAACCACTGAATCTCTTTTTCCCTCTTCTCAATGCGATCATATATAATAAATCTTTTTTTCTGCTTTTAAATATTTATTTGCTGTTTTAATTGGCCTCTGGAGGACAGGTGGCTGAACTTAAATTCTTGAGGTACAGATTGCAAAATCAAGTTTGGCAGCAAAAGTGCTGCCAAGAAATTATTCATTAAAACTCAGGCTATGAACACCAAAATAAAAAATGTATATTGTTCAGTATATAAAAATACTGAATAGAACTCAGAGTAATTCACTGGAAGACAAAAAATAAGTAAAATAAAATTAGAATATAACAGTATTATAAAATAACTCATCAAATTTGGAACTTTGACTTAAGACTAAATATAACATAAATCAAATATAATTCATCTTCACTGGGGTATGAACAATTTATAAGTAAAACAAAATTTTAACACTCACTTCGTATGCAGTTGTCAATGCAATACTGATTCTGTAAATCTGAAAGAATTTTGCAAATATGTAAAATATTATTAGAAATGAAAGATCTCAGTATAAAAGTAAAGAACAAAAGAAATAAAAGTATAACTTCCCTCTGGGAATTACACTTGTATGTATATGAATCTAATGAATATACACATATCTATATGTATATACATCTATACAAATGAATAAATTCTACATACATGTTTTTATATACACATAGTCAATATTTCAAAATATTAACTTGAAATTAATAATAGCAAAAGGAACATGCAGTTTTTATAGTACATACTCTTATGAGGATGATAGTAGTCCATGCATGTAATCCCAGCACTCAAGAAGCATGGTATTAATATCAGCCTGAACTACAAAACAAGGTACTGTCTCTAAATAGTGCATATGTAGATGAATTTCTAAAAAGTCTTATTAAATAAGAAACACAGAACCAAATACAGGGGTGTAAGCCGTAGTGATCAGAGCAACAGCCACCAACTAACCTTAGCCCACCACACCGCTGTAGCTTCCTAATAGAGCCTCTTCTTGTCTAACCTGCACCTTTATTGCCTTCCTGTTCTGCCTTCTCATTGGCTCTAAGCCCAGCCACATCACTTCCTCATCACTGACTGTCTATACAGACCTCCAGGTCTCTATGATTGGTACTGGGATTAAAGGCATGTATCACCACGCTTGGCTGTGTCCTTGAACACATAGAGACTCTGCCTGCCATGTGATCGGATTAAGGGCATGTGCCACCACTGCCTGACTTCTGTTTATGGCTGACTATGACCAGGCAAAATTTATTTATTAACATACAAATAAAATATCACATTTCAGCACAAATAAAATATCACCATATGCATATGTACATGAATGCCTATGTATACATGTATCTGTGTGTGCATGTGTATGTATGCATGTGTTTGTGCATGTTGTAAGGAACTTCATGATTTTGTGGAACCTGGGAAGTGAAGTTTTAACTCTTCTACAGTCAGTGTAGCTTTAGGACATAAAATGACTATAAAATCCACAACTCCCAAAGTCATCAAACCTATGTGATAACAACCTAAGAATTAAAATTAAGCCACCTGGTTTCCTTAATCCAGTACAAAGTACAGGCAGATTCCAAAGTTGACAATTAAATTTACTCAAATGCTCCCCTGCTAAAGATTTAAATATCTTCTGATGCTTGCTTCTCAGGATGGATGAATCCTGGCCCATCCACACTGAAAGCACCTGAGCAGTTATACTGGTGAATGAAACAGCCTCTTCTTTATCTTTACAGCTCCGAGAACATAGAGCTGCTGAAATCTACAAACTACTCTGTTTTCTTTATATGCTTAAAATGTCTCTTCAAACAAATAAGAATGTTTCCTTTAATATGAGCATGTGTTCCATTTTGAATCTGCCAGAGGTTTCAATCTCTCTCTGTGTTTTGGCTTGTGCCATTGTGTCTCTTTTAGACACTGCTGATAGCATACATACTCAGTGATAAAATTCTCACAGTTTTCTTTTGCATCTACTCTCTCATTGGATTGCTTCTTGGAATTGTTATTTTCTAGTTTGTCACATTCTCTCTCTCTCTCTCTCTCTCTCTCTCTCTCTCTCTCTCTCTCTCTCTCCCCCCCCCCCCCCCCCCCCCCCCCCCCCCCCCCTCCCCCCCCCCCCCCCCCCTCTCTCTCTCTCTCTCTCTCCAGGGTTTCACTGTGTAGTTTTGGTGCCTGTCCTGTATTTCCCTCTGTAGACCAGGCTGGCCTTGAACTCACAGAGATTCGCCTGGCTCTGCCTCCCCGAGTGCTGGGATTAAAGACGTGCGCCACCACTGCCTGGCTATTTTGTCACATTCTCACTATATAACCTTCTATATGGAGCTATCAGGATGTTTGGTTCTGCTTTTTTTTTCCCAACAAAAAATCTTATTACAAACTCAGATGTTTGAATGGAGAGGACAGCAGTGCTATGAGACCCGGTAGATCTTAACATTCTGAGAGCAACCCCAGGTAATCTGTGCCAATTTTAGAGTGCTTTGTATTTATACTTGGCCACTGGGGTGATGGGCCCTCAGTTGTCCAAGATTTGTAAACCACAAGTAAACCTATGCCAATTTATGACTTAAGTTTTAATAATTTACTAACATTATGACTATTAGGAACTTCATAATAAAAGTCACCAGTAATCTTAGGTTAGACTCCCTGTATGTTCTGTTATTTATATGGTAGGATATCTGAAGTAGTGTATCATATTTTCATCCATGTTCCTATCAAATGATGATCCTTAATCCTCAAATTTGACTTTCCTAATATTTCTCTAGGCTCAGGCAGTTGGAGACATATGACTTCTTAATTGATAATATCTATGACCCTAGTCATCACTGAAGAAGCTGTAGAAAATGGATCTTTCTGCTTTCACCAACCCTTAAGGTTAAAGAATCAAAGGCTCAGAGGGTGAAATTGAGACAAGTGAAAGGAAAAAATTACAGGATATGGTAAGGGAGAGTGGACTCTCACTCAAGAGCTCAGTAGAAACCTCTCTCCAGCTGAGTCAAGAATGCCAAAGTGATTAATAATGTATTTGAAGGGTTTTTAACCCAGAAAGAATACTATTTCTATATGAAGAGTCTTCAAACAAGAATGGCAAAATAATAATTACCCAAGCTTAAGGCCTAAAATTACAAGTTCTTGTTTGTTCCAGTGCTAAACATCCCATTTTCAGGGATCTTGCCAGACACTCCATTTACAGTAAAAGACATATTTTAAATCCTAGTGTAACCATTGTAGCTTGTAACTCAAGTTTAACAAATTGTAATAACATCCAAGGACCTCTGGAGCCATTCTACAACCTGACTTATAAACATATACTTCTAATTGTATAGAAGTTCATTGAGGTATATAGACTTTGGATATGGTTAATCTGGGTGTGTGATATTTTTGCTTAATTGCAAGATTTTGTAATAAAAATATGAAAAAATATATGGGGAAATTCTTAGCAATACTAAGCTTTAACCTGAGAGGCACTAAAATGTTATACACAGCTTTTGCTAAAATGGTCAAATGTGATTTGCCTTTGAGAAATCTACATAAGAAGGAATGCTGCCAGTTAGTTCACTTTCTATGTGTGCCCAGCTGGTTTTCTTATTCTACGATCACCTGCTTAGGTATGGTACCACCCATAGTAGATTAAACCCTTCTAAATCAATCATTAATCTGGAAAATATCCCATAGACCAACCAGATGGAGGTAATCATTCAGTGGAGATTCTTTCTTCCCTGGTGACATTACTTTGCTTCAAACTGACAAAACTACCTAGCACAAATGGTTACCAAGCTATGAGGGTAGCCTCAAAGCATTGTTGAATGTTGTTATAGTTTGTAAATATTCTGATTATCTTAGCAACAGCATCTATTTGGCATTTCTGGGTAAGAACATTCAAAATCATGTCTTGTCTCTTTGGTATATCTAGGGTCATTTCTGAGGTTGGAGTTGACAATAATAACCCCTTTGGATTTAAGACAAGTCCCTAAACACTGGCTACTACACAAATTTAGTTTAAAAGAAATACTGGTTATTAATTAGGGTAAAGAACGAAGCTCCCATATGGAAAAGAAGATTATTATTTTTAATGAGTGTATTGTTAGCACTGTTCTGTATACAAAGCACAATAAAAATGCAGATTCAAAAAGGATACCGTAACAAGATTGACAGTGGGCCACACAACTGAAGGTTTTAAGAGCCCCATTTACTGTTTGAGGATTTCTCTCAAGAGCTATAAAAGAAGGAGTTTGTTTCCTGTGTATGTTAGGTGGCTTTCTATTTTGATTCCCAGTTTTTAACTCTTCTCTACCCATCATCCATAAGGCATCTGATTTTATTTATATGCATGCCTAATTATTATGTATAATTAGGTGCTTAGTTTTTATCAATAACAAATCTGATTTTAATTATATCCATACCCAATTACATGTAGACAGAGCTAGCATATGTCCTTACCCATAATGCATCTGATTTAATCATATGGCCACCCAATTTTCATGTATAGACATAAAAAGGCAAAAATAGGAGATTCTTCTTAGAAGTTAACATAGAAGATACAATTTGTCCTATACATAGAAACCAGATTGACCTTCCTGCCTTCCTACTTGTTGTATTGGGAATATACTTGAAAATAATTTGTTGAAGTACAATGATACTTAAAGGGAGAAGAAGCTTGTTCCACAATTCAGAGAAAAGTGTGCCATGGAATAATCCTCTTGTACACTGAAAAGATATGTCACTCAAATTGGTTTAATAAAATGCTGATGGGCCAGTAGCCAGGCAGGAAGTATAGGAGTGGTGAACAAACTAAGGATGATGGGAAAAAGGGTGGAATCAGGAGTCACCAGCCAGATGCAGAGGGAGCATGAGATGAATGTGCCATGCTAATAAAGGTACCACCACATTTATAAAGAATATGAGTTAACTTAAAATGTAAGAGCTAGTTAGTAAGAAACTTGAGCAATTGGCCAAACATTTATAATTCATATAAACCTCTGTTTGTTTATCTGGGACTGGGTAGGCAGGACAGGAAATGTCCGAATATATATGGTTTTCCATTGTGGGGCCAAAATTTCTACGTAAAATCTGACAAAGCTTAAAAGGGGATTCAAGACACACAAGAACAGAGTCAAGCATGGCTTCTTGGTAACTGCCATTTCTCCAGTAGGCTCTATTCACTGGAGGTGAGCAGAGGTGCAGCTCCTTTAGGAGGTGGCTTTCTGGCTCAGTACTAATGGCAAAAACAGATGGCTCCTTTAAGAGGCCCTGGTAAGAAGCACTTATATGGTACATGGTGTTTGTGAGCAGCCAGTTGCACACCTACTTGGAGGCAGCTTGGACCTAGAAATTTCCCAGAGTAAGAGTAGTAAACAAGGCTTTCATAGTTGATGGTAAACATGACTCTGCCATGAGACTAGCCTCTCAGAACCAAGTTAGCACCAGCACGCCATGGTCTAAGTTATACAGTAGGTTTTTGTTTGTTTTTGTTTTTGTTTTTGTTTTCATTTTCTCATGAAGACAGAAAATGTTACAGATGCACAGTAAAGACAGATTCAGACATTTAAAAAAACTGTAAATAGATAACAGTGTGTTTAAAATATATAGCCGGACGGTGGTGGCGCACGCCTTCAATCCCAGCACTTGGGAGGCAGAGGAAGGCGGATCTCTGTGAGTTCGAGGCCAGCCTGGTCTACAAAGCGAGTTCCAGGAAAGGTGCAAAGCTACACAGGGAAACCCTGTCTCGAAAAACCAATATATATATATATATATGCTTGGGAGAGAAAAGAAAAAGGGTAGAGAAAGTCATTTAAAAAGTAATAGAGTAAAAGAAAAAATATGATAGCCACATAAAGATAAAAAATCCACAGAGCCTGGATTATGTATATTATTGTGTTGTCTTTAAATTTTTTGGCTGCTAAGAGACCTTGGATTATGAAAACTGCTATATTAAATTAACCTATATATTTTAAAAATTATCTTGACTTCAAAATTTAAGTCAAAAGATACATTACTTTGGGGGTAAGGTTATACTTTTATTTCCACACAAAATGAGAGGCTCTGGATCTATTCTGGGTTAAAAAAAAAATAGGTTTGATTAAAGAAGATCCGCTGAAAAAAATCTGGCTACAAACATAAAGAAATAAACCTAAAAGAAGTACAAGACACATGATATATATTTTATCTGCTCAAACATAAAACAAAAAAAAATACTTGTACTAATACAAATTTATATGTTACCTTTAAATTTGTATGTATTTTTAGAGCAAGGCAAGCAGACAATAATGAAATTGATGCCCAGGTAATCCAACATTCCGAACAGCTTCCAGGAAATAATGAATATAGGTTAACTTAAAATGTAAGAGCTAGTAAGTAAGAAGCCTGAGCTATTGGCTGGACATTTATAATTTATATAAGCCTCTGTGTTTATTTGGAACTGTGTAGTTGGGACAGGAAATGTCCTTTTATAAAGGGGTTTATTCATCTTCATGCAAGGGGGATCTTAGGGTGCAAATACATAGCTAGGTACATTATTTTGAATACACATTGTTTTTTGTGTTGAAAATACTTGCAAATGAGAGTCTTAAGCTGCTGACCATGCTATAGAGAGAGGGTATACATAGCCACAAACAAAAGGAGTCCCAGGTTGCTAAAGTATTCCCTATGGTTTCCTGCCTCAATTTCAAGAGTTACCCAATATGCCTTAACGGCTGTCCATAGTTGTTTGAGTAGGGCTATCATTAGGGAAATTTGGACACCATTAATCTTTAAGAGCAATCATACTAAGAACAGAATGCTCATACTCTTTTCAGAGTTTGGAACATTATCCTTTTTTTATGATTTCTGACTTAGCAATGGAGAGGAAAGCCTTCTTTCTTAGAACTTCAGGAAATCAGATCTTTTACAGTGCTCTTGTTTTTCACAACTGTAATAAACACTGCCCTCTTTGTATGCCTCCTTGATTATCCAGGGTTTCATTGAGGTAAAATGTTATCAGACCTTTCTATTTGTTCCACCAACAAGACTTTACCAACTAAAGTCTCTCTGACATTCATATAGCTTTGTATTATTAATTGGTATACTGGGGAAAATGCCAAAGACTACTGTTGGAGATGGTGAAACTGGGGCATTTCATATTAAAACTCTATACTGTGAGCTAAAAGAAATATAGCATATTTAATTAAGTTATATGAATATATATAAGTATCTATGAATACATATACATTGCACATGTATTTGATGTACGTGTATGTGTGTATTTACATGTATGGACACAAATGTGAGTGCAGATGCATTGGCATATAGGTTCATGTGTGTTGGGAGGCCATAGATTGACTTGGAGTATCATATTAGAGCACCCTCTATTTTATATATTGAGACAGGGTTTCTAATTGAACCTAGAGCTCACTGTTTCAGTTAGTCTGATAGTCAGCTTATTCTTTGGATTCTCTGTCTCCACCTGGCCTGGCTCCAGAGAGTAGTACCCAGCCCTAATCCTTCTTTTGTCTTTCAGACAACTTTTGTTTCCCTTGTTGCCCTATATGTGAATCTTGTCTCAAGAGTTTCCCAAGGATACAAAGGCCTAAGCAAAACTTGATTCAGGAAACCCAGAAAAGTGTGGCACCTGACAAATCGAGGAATTTGCACTTGGCATTGTGTTGTTGGGAGCTCCTTTCAGGTTGTTTTGAGCATATGGAAATTAACTGGCTAAACTGTAATGGAGAGAAATAAAAATGCCTTATGCAAGGAAAAGGGAGCTTCAGTCCTTTGAGGTTGGACCCCCCTGCAGCCATGAAAGCCTATATTCATTCTTATGATGCCTCTGAGTCTTCTTTTCACGGATGCGCATGAACCCACACACCAGTGTCACGACAAACAGCGATACAAGTGTATGGAAAACCTCAACATAATACCAGATATACTGAACCTGCTAGAAAAAAAAAGTGGGGAATAGCCTTGAAGACATTGACACTGGAGATGAGTTTCTAGACAGAAGACTAATAGCACAGGCACTAAGATCAATAATTAATACATGGGACCTCCTGAAAATGAAAATCTTCTATAAGGCAAAGAGCACCATTAATAGGACAAAGCAGCAGCCTACAGAATGGGGAAATATTTTTATCAGTTCCACACCTGATAAAGGACTTTTATCCCTAATATATAAAGACCTCAAGAAACTACATATAAAAAAAATCCAATTAAAAAATGGAATACAGATCTAAACAGAGAATTTTCAACAGAAGAATCTCAAATGGCCAAGAAACACTTAAAGAAATGTTCAACATCCTTAGCCATCAGGGAAATGCAAATCAAAATGACTCTGAGATTCTTCTATCTTACACCTGTCAAAATGATTAAAATCAATAATACAAGTGGCAAATCACACTGGCCAGGATACAGAGGAAGAGGAGCACTCCTGCATTGTTGATGGGAGGACAGACTTATATAGTCACTATGGAAATCATTATGGTTGTCCCTCAGCTATACTACTCTTGGGGGTATACCCAGACAATATTCCATCCCACCACAAGGACGCATGTTAAACTAGTCATAGCTGCTTTATTATAATAGCCAGAATCTAGAAACAACCTAGAAATCCCTCGGCCTAAGAATGAATGAAGAAAATATGGTACATTTACACAATGAAGTATTACTCGGCTCTTAGGAAAAAAAAATGACATTAGGAAATTTGCAGGCAAATGGATGGAACTAGAAAAAAAGTCATCCTGAATGAGGTGAACGAGACCCAGAAAGACAAATACGGGGTGCATTCACTTATATGTGTATATTAGCCATTAAGTAAATGACAACCAAGGTATAATCTGT
The DNA here is from genome assembly GCA_902168415.1 of Peromyscus melanophrys. NCBI lineage: Eukaryota > Metazoa > Chordata > Mammalia > Rodentia > Cricetidae > Peromyscus > Peromyscus melanophrys. The sequence goes on from CABHPR010131527.1 coordinate 23,404, forward strand.
AGACCCAGAGAAGTTAGGTAAAGAGGATGCCTTCAGGGGGCAAGTCACATGTATCTCCCTGGGAAAGGGAAATAGAACAGATTTTTCTGGGTAGACTGTGGCAGGTGGAGACAGGAGAAGGAGGAGGGTGGGATGGAAGGGAAAGAATGCACAGAAAGACAGTTGGAATTGTAGGCATTTGGGGAGTAATGTGGAAACAGTGCAGTGGAAACTTCCTTGAATATATGAAGGTGACCCTAGTGAGGACTCTTAGTAATGGGGGATATGGAATATGAACTAACTATCTCATATAGCCAAGTAATGCTCCCAGTGGTGGGACTGGGCTTGCATTTAGTTCAGTTGTTGACCAAGAGGTTCCTGTGAATATCTGCTAACAACCCAGACTGAAGCTACAGAGGATTGCTGTCCTCAAAAGGACAGTGGGACCCATTGCTGAAAATAACATCCATACAGCTCACTGAAAGTAAAGAGGTCAGGCTGATACCTTCAAGGAGCCTTCACCTTTAAGTTCTAGTCTCTATGATGCAAGAAGAAATTCTGCAGGCTTGGAAGGAGAAATCTCAACACCAACTCAACCACAAAATCTTTTACGTATAATCTGTCCTGCCGGAAAAATGTGCTGGGGCAAAGGTGGCACAGAACTTAGAGGAGTATCCAACCAATGTCTGATTTTACTTGAGGCAAACTCCATGAGAGGGAGACTGCCCAACAATGCTTGGATGCCAGGAACTAGAGGCTGGATAACCTGGAGACTGATGGTAGGACAAAACTCAACTGGTCTAAAAAAGTAAAAAGCAAGAAAATAAATGAAATGATTCCTAATGGTATTCTGCTCTACTCATAGATTGGTGCCTTATCCAGTCATCATCAGAACAGATGGGAGCAGACAGAGGGACCCATAGTCAGACATTATGAGGAGAGAAAGTATAAATAGGAGGTCTACATCTGGTTCCTCCCCTAGGATCTCAGGGAATCCTAAGGAAGAGGGGGTGGAAAGATTGTAGGAGTCAGAGGGGATAGAAGATCCCAGGAACACTTACTTGATTCAGTGGGCCTGAATCAACTAAGGTCTCATGTGGGCTTACAGAGACTGAAGTGGTAAGCATGGGGCACGCAGTGGTCTGTACCAGGCCCTCTGTGTATATATTATGGCTGTTGGGTTGGTGTTTTTGTGGGACTTGTAACTGGGAGATCTGTGTTTGACTCATTTGACTGCTCTTGGGGCTCCTTTCCTCCTGTTGGGTTGCTGTGTCCAACTTTGGCATAAGGGCTTTTGTCTTGTCTTAATATATTTTGTTTTGTCAGGTTTGGTTTTTGTCTCTTGGAAGCCTTTTCTTTTCTGAAGGGAGATGGAGGGGGAGTATATCCAGGAGAGGGAAGAGATTGGGGGGGCACTAAGAGGAATGGAGGGAGGGGGAACTGTTGTCGGGCTGTTTTGTATAAGAGAATAATCTATTTCCTATTAAAAGAAAGGGTTTCACAAAGAGAGAATTTTGAGTTAGGGAAAGCAACTTTGGAATACAGTATTTTAGGAGTCTATGTACTTCCCTTCCCAGCTCCTCCCGGTGTCATAGAAAGCACTTTAAGTAGAACAGGAGGTAGCACCCCCATCATTTCAGGATCAGAGAAAGTGGAGAAGTGGTAAGTCTTTGTTTTCTTTGGATTCAAAATGCTTTATTTAATAAAAATCAGCTTCTGTGTGTGCCTCCTCAGAGTGTAATAACTTCAACAGAGTCCTGGCTGCTCACTTGGAGGGAAGAGAGGCCAGTCAATCCTCATGGGAATATCTTCACAGGTAAGCCACATACTGATCTTTCTCCTCTAGAATGAAATACAAAAATATTTATATGGTCTTTCTTCTTTGGTCCCTATGATACTTGCTTAATATTGTATGCATCTCTGGCCAGAAAGCAAAAGAGAAGAGAAATAAAAGAAGCATAATACAAAAGATTAAGGTTGAAAAGATGAGTTTCAGCTGGGCAAAAATACAAATGATTCTTCAGTTCCATCTGGGATGGACCCTGAAAGATGCCAGTGTTGGTGCAGTTGGAGACATAGCCCAGAACTGCCAGAAGCAACCTGAGAAATTCATCTTTTCGGGATCTCCACTTGGGTAAAAGAGGTCCATGACTTTGCTACATAAAACAATATGAGATTGAATTTGTAAGCCGAGTTGGAAAGTAGAAAGTAGAAAGAAAGGCGCACTGGTAAAGCAGAGGCACACTAGGAGAACAGCTGTAGAGTTATCAAGAGGATTATATTTGATTATCATAGGTACTGACATATATATGCTATTTTGGTGGCACTCAAGCTACTACTCAAAGGCTCTCTAAGAATCTTTGTCTCCTATTTGTTTCCTATTTGTTTGGAGTAGCTCTGAAGTTGCCTTGGATGGTATAAAATCAAACTACGGGACACGAAGTTTATACAAGAAAGTTAAGAAGTTAAGACATATTGTTTGCTGTAAATGGTGTGCCTGGTGAGATTCCTAGAAAACTTCAGCAGGTTACAGCAAGAAAATGAGGCAAGTCATAAACATCTAGGCCTTAAGCACGACCATATTACTTTAACACTCCTTTGCAATGTCTTTATAAAGAAGGAATATTGTCTCTAATTTAGAAACAGCAAATGCTATTAATTTTGTTGGAATTCTTTACTGCCAGCTGCAAAGGAAGTTCAATCAGACTTCATGGTGGCAAAGTCCTATTCCTTTTCAGGAATTTTAATTTTGCCCTGTTTTTTTTTTTTTTTTTCTTTTTAATCCTACTTCACATCCATTGAATTTAGTTTACAGCAAGGATATTTGTCAACATTAAATACCAATTCTGTTTTAAGAGGATAAGATAATAGGCTTTTTTCCTTTTCTTCTTTTCTTTCTTTTTTTAATGAGTGACCATGGCCCAAGATAACTAATTCCAGTTTTATTAAATGGTATATTTCCTAAATCAGAGATTCATGAGGAGAGATGTTAACATTTCTCATTGCTGCTTTGGCAGTTTTCCAATTTAACTTTAGTTTTTTTTGCATATTATCTGATGATCTAACTTCAAAAGAATTGAACATGTAGATTGTTACACCTTTGAAGATTCAAATATTTAGTTAATAAAAATATATTTCATCTTTCATGTCAACTTTGTTTATTTTCTCTACCTTAACTTAGTTGCATTCATTCCTTGTGCTGGTATTTGACTTATATCTCCTATATTTTCAGTCTTTCAGTATGATCTATTGTTACATCAATCAAAAGTCTATTGTTATATCCATCAAACAAGAGTTCCACAGATATGTTAAGATACATGTTCATATTTACTATACATTTCTACTGTAAATTTCCTGTTATTGAACTTTAACTTCCTCTTTATTTAGATGTCTTTTAACACATTTCTGTGCCTCTTCCTTCTGCAATTCCAATAACATGTATATAAAGGATATGCTGCTTACATCATATATGTTTGTTGCATTGTGTATCTGCTCTGTATAAAATGACAATCTTAATCAGTACAATTACTAATTGGTTTTGCTCCCTTATTCATGTGGTAGTCAGCACATCTATTGAGATTGTTAAATGAAGTCATAAAATGTATAATACACATTTTTATATTTGTTCAACAACCTTCATTAACTATAATAGCAGAGTTTTGAAAGATATAAATGCTAATCAGATCACAGTCATCTTTTAATTCCTCAACACCTCTTTTCTTCAAGAGTTGGCTCTTCACTTTTTAAGATTTTTTCTGAGAATTCATCTTGCTGAGGTGCTGGTGATCTACTGCTTTCTTTTGAGTAACTGTAAATCACTTTTTGAGTCTCCATAGATCATTGTCTCTTCCCAGCATTTGTCATTTGGAGGTAAAGAGGACTAGTCTCCTTTCTTCTTTCCCTGGGACTACAAGGGAGTGTATTCCTTTGAGGCCTGAGCACTAGCTGCATGCATAGTCCCTGTCTCACTTGCTGATACTTCAAGTAAATAAAAACTGAACGACCTCCACTGAGCTTCAGTATATGCAGAATCTGACAGCCCTCTGTAAACCGATTTTCTTAGATTGTCCTTGATATCGTTTAACTCTGAGTTTGCCACTTAGTATTCTTACACCATTCATCAGAGGACATATTTCTACATTTCTTTAGAAGCTCTATTTTATCAACTTTATTTTTTGCTGTTTCCTCATCAAACCTAATGCCTTCTGCCTTAAGACATATCTCCAATACTACACAACTTTTAAAGTATATAAAAAAAAATAGTCAAAGACATTGACTACTTTGTTGTTTTTGTTTTCACTAACTGAGGAAAAACATGAAACTAGAAAACTCTCAATAAAATATTGAGGGGTAAATTGTTCCAGTCTGACTCAAGGACATACACTGCTATATTTATTTGTACAAAACCATGTTCAGATAGTCTTGGTTTGGAAATAACATTAATTAATTTTTTTACATGGACTTAAATGTCAACATCATTGAAATATGTCAATCTACCAGTTTAAATGAGATGCTACCTACCTTTTGGTGAACTTGAAATGAGGCAATTATGGAGTAATTTGTTAAAATAATGTTTGAGAAATTTTCAAAGGGCAAAAAACCCTTAAGAAAGCATGACAGAGGCTATTATTGAATCCAAAGATACGCTAATTCTGATTACTTCAAGACCAAAAATTATAACTCTTGAATCTGGAGTACTATATTGATTATTTCTTCATGACTCTCACCAAAATATCACAGGCAATGACTTAATGGAAGAAACAGCTATTTTGCTTGTAATTCAGGCTTCTCAGTCTTTGGTCCCATTGATTATGGCCCCATGTGTTAAAGTGGAATATGTTACTCTCAGGATAGTCTGGTAGAAGAGCGTCACCACAAGATGGATATGAAGCAAAGAGTGAGCAAGAAACTTGGGTACCTAGTGTTATACTATATATAACTGCAGCCCTCAAAAGCACAGTCCCAAGTATTCTACTTCTCCAGATGTGCCTCTGTACCCTAAAATCTCCACTATCTTCCAATAGCACCACAAATTGGAGAAAAATAACTGAAAATATTGAACATACTGGGAGAATATTCAATAATCAAATTATATCAAATAACAAACATTTTTCATTATTTTACTAGGAACAATTGAATTAGGGGAAATAAATGCAACAGTGAACTCCAGTTCAAAGAATGCATGCCCATGATATCTCTCTGCAATATTCTCCAGGATTGTTTTTGCTAAAAGATTCTTATAAAACTGTTTTCTTTTTGTTTTGTTTTTACTGACTCAAAAATTGTGAGAAAATGTGAATCTTTTAAAGAAGTATTTTTAAAATAAGGTAGATACAAAGAAAAGTAATGAATGCAGGAGAAGCACTGCACTCAATATACAGCATCTAAACACTGGCTGGCTCTTAATTCACATAGCCCTTTGGTCACCAGGGCAGTCAGCAAATACGGTGAAAACTGGCAAAGATGTATATGCTTACTCCATCTAGCTCTGGAGATTATAAGAATCAAAAGTGTTAAATAAGCCAAAATTTCCTGACAGAGTAGACAATGGACATATAATTAAATGTGTTTGATAAATGTTAGTGGGACTATGAAACAGCCACTTTCCACAGGATAATGAATTAGAGCAGATAACATTCTCAGCTGCAAGACTGCAGATGTGGACAGTCAATAAAGTACTCCAACCCCATGTCACAGAGGTAATTCCTTATAAATAATTTCAGAATTCAAAGAACTTTCTGTGTGAATAGATTAATTACCAGCTCTCTTTTATGAATTCTTCAATCTGCAGACTCAGCCATCATTAAACAAAGCATTTGCACAAAGTGCAATGATCCCCAGGGTTGAGTTGCCATGAGGAGTTTGAAAAGCACAATCTTCAGTTCACTCCGTGGCTTGCTTCTTAATTCAAGGTAAATTCAGTCAAGGTTAATCTCCATTTGCACTAAAAGCCTAAGAAAACAGATCTCTTACATGTTTTCCCATATCCAACTTACTTTTATGCATCTGTGCATACAAAGTCTACACAAAGAACCACCAGGATTATATAAATCAAACCCAAATATATGGGGAAGATAGATGAAGTAAGTTATTTCACTCATCTACACAATAAGTGCAACTAAACTGTGTTGTGCACCTCATTCCTTCCTCCCCCCTCCTCCTCCTTCTTCCTCTTTCTCTATCTCTCTCTCTGACAAAGTCTTTCTATGTGCTATGTTCCTCAGAATATAATCAAACTTGTGATCCTCCTGTCTCAGACGTCAGAGTTCTTGGATTACAGTGAGGCGGCACTGGCTCCATACTGACTGGAGTGTGCGGAGTGACCGGGCATCGGAAGAGACATAGAGTGGTCTAGGAAAACATCCAATCTCAAAAGAGTACTCCAATGGCCTATATACTCTAGGTAACCCCACCTCTGAGATACCCCCAAAGAAATCCATCTTTTGAGGAGCATCCTCTCAATGTAGAAGCCACTAAAGGAACTCCCCTTCCTTTCCATGGAAAGAGCCTTTAGTTCCCTTCAGAACTTCAAATTTGATGAAATATATTGTGTTCTAAGTTGATATTCATACAACTTTGCTTTCTTGTTGATGATTTAAAAAGAGAAAAATGATATGTAACATGCACAGAATTTGCTTTTTCATTGCACTGAGTAATATTTCTCTATAATCATGGTGAATATATTTTATAACAGAAAAATTGAATAATACATAACAAAATCTGACAGTAGAATGAATAAATAAACTCTGGTGTGCTTTTGAAATAGAAACCAAATAGCAATGGGAATAAATGAATGATTATTATGCACAATGGCATGAATGGATCTCTCAAATATAATGTAGAGTGAAAGAAGCCAAGTAAAGAGGACAACATAGTTACATTCTGTATGTTTTCTTTCACATTAGGTTGACAAATATGCATAAACAATCTATGGTTTTAGAAGTCAGGAGGATGGGCACCCCTGTGGGCAGCAATGTGACCTGGTTGAACTTCTCTACCTGGAAGCTGAAGACACACATGAGGACTGTAAGAAAAAAATCATTTGGCTATAAACTTGAATGGTGATTTAAATTAAATTATTCACTTAAAAATGCCATTAAAAGTAAAAACCAGAGAGTGGCACAGAAAGGACAATAATATTAACTGTGAATTGTCAGATATCAAGAAACATGTTTTAGAAAAGCAGACAGTCTTACCAAACCAAAACACTTCCTCTCAGCCTACAATCAGAGATACGTATGGAGCAGTATCCAGAGTACTACTTGAAAGGAGTCATGCAAACAATTGTAGAAGTTACACTACTGTAAATCACTGAAAGTAATAAAAAGTAATGTTTAAGTAGCAAAAAGAAAGGCAGAGAAGAATTAACAGTGGCCAAACAGTTGTTACTGGACTGTACATCTAAAAAGAGACTCATTATATCCAGTATTTATAAAGAGACTCATTATATCCAGTATTTATGTAGAAGTTTAATAACACATAGGGCATAACGATTGTACAAAAGTGTTGAAAACAATAAGCATGGGTTCTGCTGAATCCTTCAAAGAGGTCATGTTGTTTGGATAAAATAGAGGTATTTAAAAAATTTAGACAACAAGAATAATATCTGTCAAACATAAAAAGACCTAAGTGATTACTTGTGAATGCAAGAGAATGGGTAAGGAAACCCTAATTATTATTATTTTATAGGAAGTCAGAGATAAGACAAGACTTTATTTTTTTAAAAGTAAAAACAAAAAATACAAATTAAAAATAGAGAAATAAGTCCTAAGCAGCAATGTTCTTAATTATTAAAACAGCCTACTTGAGAACACAAACTGTCAGTTTGGATGGGTGAAAGTGTATTATAAGTTTCTTTCAAAGAAATTGAACAAAACATGTCAGAAATGTTAGAAAAATAATATATATCATATAAATACAAAGTGAAAGAAATGCATAGAAATGCTCTGAGAGAATACACAGAGAAAATATATTGCATCTGAGGAAAAGAAAATTTTAAAACTCTATTACTATGCTAAACATATAACTCAAAATTTGTAACACAGTTATTCAAAATCTATAAAGCACCTAAATTACAATCTTAAAATATATAAATTTAAAAGAAATTACAATCAGATTGATAAAATTTAACATATAATAGAAGATTTTACATTATTCTAGAATAAATGAAAAGATCAGAGAACAAACTGAGTTCTTCAAAGAGTGTTTGGTTACTATATTAGAATTTGATGATAATCGTCATTAAGGAAAGCTTGCAATGTAAACAGAATACTTCCATGTGCTTTCAATTTCATCTATTACTCACAACAATGCTATAAGAACTGTTATTGCTGTTAGCATTTTACATATAATAATTATGAGTCACTGAGTCCAAACTATTAAGATAGAATACTGTCAGTTTAGTGTTAAAAACCATTAGTGATAAACTTAATTGATTTAAAATCAAACCTCCTGAGAGAGCATGGAGTAGAGATATTATATTGGCTACCAATGAAAACTTTATGCAAAACTGCTTCCTAAGTATTCAGCAGTATCTTGATGAAACAGCTGATACCCAGATGAGTCGGGTAACCATATGCCAACATAAAATGAGCATGTAAATATCTACCAGTGGCACAAATGCATTCACACACACACACACACACACGCAAGCACATGCACACACACACACGCAAGCACATGCACACACACGTGTGTGTGTGTGTGTGTGTGTGTGTGTGTGTGTGTGTGTATTTAATGTATTCTGCCAAAAGGAAAGGTAATGTAAAAGGTGAGTCAACTTGATAGCAAAGTTAAAGCTATATGAACAAAATACATAGTACTAGCATAGAATTATAATTTTCTCAAATGAAATTATTCTGAACATACAATGCCATAAAGAGATCATTTGAAAGATAAGCAAATATAAGAGAAGTATCATTACTTCCTTTTTATGTATTTCCACATAATATATATCATTCCTTTTCAGTGGTGAGATAACCCTTTTGATCCTCCCTTGATTGTAGGCTAAATTTGGCAACAAGCTCCCAGAACAATTGAGGGGAAAACAGGAGATTGGACTTCAGAAACCTAGGAAGCCACCTTTCACCAATACCAGTGGTCACCTTTGTTGCATGTCCCACTACTGTTGTATACCTCCTCAGACAAGACACTGCTCTCACAATTCACAACTCTCTAAACACGAGAAGACAACCAGTCAGTACCAACTGAGGGGCAATCTACAAGACACCTAAGCTGAATTCAACTAAAGTATTGAGGTGACTAAAAGGGAAAGAAAACTGAGAAACAGTGGATTCATGAGTGTGGTGATATTGTGTTCCCCAAAATATTGTGCACCCTAATAAACTTATCTGGGGTCAGAGAATAGAAAAGCCACTAGATACAGAGGCCAGAAAATGGTGGCACACATGCCTTTAATCCTAGCATTCCAGAGACAGAGATCCTTTGGATCTCTGTGAGTTCAAAGCCACACTGGAAACAGACAGGCGTGGTAACAAGAGTCTTTAATCCCAGGAAGTGATGGCAGAAAGCAGAACGGTATATAAGGCGTGAAGACCAGGAACTAGAAGCTTTTGGATGGTTAAGCTTTCAAGCTTTCAAGAAGCAGTTCAGCTGAGATCCATTTGGATAAGGACTCAGAATCTTCCAGTCTGAGGAAACAGAATCAGCTGAGGAATTGGCGAGGTGAGGTGGCTGTGGCTTGTTCTGCTTCTCTGATCTTCCAGCATTCACCCCAATATCTGGCTCTGAGTTTGTTTTCATTAATAAGACCATTTAAGATTCATGCTACACATGAGTCATGATGAATAATTTGATGTGGTATCTGACATTGGGTCACAATCTAGAAAAGGAACATTGTAACACAAATTGCTAAACGGTCTTATTAATAAAAACACCCAGAGCCAGATATTGGGGTGAAAGCCGAAAGATCAGAGGAATAGAACAAGCCAGCCACAAGTTCTTACCACTAGGAAATCCTTAGCCCAAGAGAGCTACTTCCTGTATATTCATGCCTTATATACCTTTCTGTGCCCTGCCATCTTACATCCTATCTCTGCCCAGCTACATCACTTCCTCTTTCTGCCCAGCTCTTTCACTTCCTGTCTGTCTGTACAGACCTCCAGACCTCTATGGTTAACTAGTGCTGGGACTAAAGGCATGTGCCACCATACCTGGCTCTGTTCCCAGTGTGGCCTTGAACTCACAGAGATCAGATGAATCTCTGCCTCCTGAATGCTAGGATTAAAGCATGTGCTATCACTCCCTGACATCTATGTTTAATATAGTGGCTGACTTGGTCCTCTGGTCCCCAGGAAAGCTTTATTTATTACAGCACAAATAAAATATCACCACAGAACATGAGTGGAAATTAGGCCAAATCCAAATAGAATGTAGAATTAAGTTTCCAACAATGGCCTCACATTTTTGTCTCAGTTTTGCAACAGGTTTATAAACACACGCTGTTAATAGAAAAGGAAGCTGAGTGGAGCAATGCAGATATTTCCATCCTACCGACATACTCCACACTTTGGCAAAGTCAGTACTTTAAATACTAAATCATGAGAATGTTCCTTATGTAAGAAGTAGTGAAAGGTTACATCCCAAAGAGAAAAAAGTATTTTCAAACATACACAACCAAGCAGTAGGAAAATGATAAAAAAAAGATATCTCATAAATATGAGGAAAGTACTATTAAATACTTGAGAAACAAAGAAAAGCCAAGGCTAAGGTAAAATATCAGCATAAAATACAAATCTTACTGGATAGAATATTTTTAAATTCTTACAAAAAAATAACATAGGTGATCTAACTTATAGAACAACAAGCAAAGGATATTAAGTACAAAAATAAATAAAGTGTGCTTTAATCTATAAAGAAATCACCTTGCCATGCGATGGTGGCACATGCCTTTAATCCCAGCACTCAGCAGGCAGAGCCAGGCAGATTTCTGTGAATTCAAGGCCAGCCTGGTCTACAGAGCAAGATCCAGGCGAGGCACCAAAACTACACAGAGAAACCCTGTCTCGAAAAAAAGAAAGAAAGAAAAGGAAAGAAATCACCTCACCTGACTAGGAGTCATTTAGCTGTAATTTAAATGGATATTTTATTTATCAATAGGAAAATAGCTATGTGGGGTCCTGCCCCACCAGGAACTTAGGTCACCTGTGAAGAGGTGGCCTGGAACCAAGGAAAGGTAAGTGCACACCGCTTGCCTGTTCCCCAGCCTTCCAATCAGAGGCAGCAGGAGTCAAGTCAAGCTTGTTTGACAGTAAGCCTCTTTTATACCAGAAAACCTCAGAACCCTAGGAGGGATGAAGAAAACAACCAATCATCTTAAAGGTCACCCTATTTATAAGTTGTTTATGCCCTGACATCATCTCCTATTTTTAGTATCTTATCTTAGCATAAATAACTTGAGCTAACTTCCTTCCTCACCATTTGTCCCTAATCTCCATACAAACAACCCAAGCTAACTTCCTCTCAGCCATCCTTTGTACCTACTTTCTGCATAAACAGCTTAAACTAACTTCCTCTAGCACCATTTGTATCTACTCTCTGGGTAAACAACTTAAGTTCTATTTGTCAAACTTCCTCTTGGTACCTTCGTTGCAGCCCATGTATGCCCCACATAGCTAAATATATAAAAGTGTGGTGTGGCTGTAGGAGATTGGACATATTTGTTCTGTTTAGTAAGTGTTTCAATAGAATTACATTTTTCGGAACTAAATGTCTGTACTTACTGTCCTGGTGGCTGCTCTTTTAGCAGTGATTGGTGACCTCATCTAAGTAGATCTACCTCTTACTCAGGTTCACAGAGAGATAAATGGAAGAGTATGTGTTTTATTCACTATTCTTGCCATTCAAAAACAACATGAGAATTGGACCACAGTTCAGTGGCAGAGCTCTTACTCAGCCTGAGAAAGGTCTTGGGTTCTATTCCTAGCACTAGAAATTAACAGTGATGATGAATACAAAAGAGAATAGAGAGGAGGAGGAGATGAGAGGGAAAAGAGGAAGAGGATAAGAAGAAGAATAAGAAGGAGAAATAATCAATATCAAAGGGATATGGAAAAAAGTTAAATGTTCTTGCTATGTCCTTATAAAAATGCTCATAGTCTGTGGAATGTACAGAAGTGAAGTAAAATCACTAATCAATGAATAAAATACTAAATATATATATATATATATATATATATATATATATATATATATATATACCTTGAAATAGTGCAAACATTGGCGAACTGGTATAATTTTAATGATAAGCTGAGTGGCAAAATTATTCAAACTTCAAAAGACACCAAAGTAAATGCTTAAGACAATAATTGATATTATCTTTATAATCAATTCAGGTTGTTTTCAATTTAGTCTAGGAAACTTTCCCATGTGTGAAATATTTCAAGAATTCAGTAATGTGTTTTATGCTGTTTTCCTCCCTCCCTTTCCCCTTCACAGACTTTGCCTGTCCGTGAATCAAAAAGGTCAATTACAACAGAAGGACAAAATTAGAACAGGATATTACATCTTCACTTCATGTAAAACGCAAACTACTTCCTTTCTACAGTTTAATCTTTAAGTTAAATAAACACAATAACCAACTCCCACCACAGTTTGCAAAAGCTAAATATATATGCTTACTACTTGTATTTTTTGAAAGATTCAAGGGAAGTATCTCTAAATTCTCAAATGGTGTGTCATTTATTGCAAACAAACAATTTGAATACACTTTTCTCTTAGATATGGATCAATAACAGTTGGCATGAAATAACACCAACTATATTTTCTGTTTATATAATATGTAGATATGTTTCTATATGAAAGTAAGACTTTGGTTGAGGAAGTGTTTGCTGGTCTGTGATGTATTTTAAGAGCTTTTTTGATTCTCCCATTATTTTACTGTTCATGAAACTGTAGGGCTTTTCTCACCGTTTATGTTTTGTTTCTCTGCCAGCAGGTGATGGATTATGTTGGTTGCTAAGGTCAAACTCTTGCCCATGAGATCATTCCAAGCTCAATGGAACCATTTACAGTAATTTTGAAACTCATACTACTCAACATTGTACATGTGAGTGGCATTTCTTGATATGGGACAGAAAATGACAATGGTATCCATAGTACCAACAATTGAGAGAATGGAAAAGCAGACAGTTGTAGAAAAGATGATCATGCAAACATATGGTCCTAGACATCAAAGAAAATTGACTATATAGAGCTGACATTTTCAGTGCTGTACTGTCTATACCAGTCATTCTTAACAGTGGAACCCTTATATACTATAGATACCAAGTAGGAATTGTTTTCTATCAGCTTTCCATGAAAAAAAAAAGGACAAAAAATAAACAAACTCACAACTCTCACTTTAAAGGAAATGAGAAGCAGTTTATTCTGGAGCCATTTTGAATGACTATGTCCTGGAAACACATATTTTGGTCACTCCAAATTCCATGTTCCAACACAGAGACAATTCCATGAAGTTTTATAGTTTTATAGAACAAAGAATGTTATAAATCAGGACAAGTTTACAGCATGATGTTTGATAAATCATAGTGACAGCTATATCAAGACAGGGGAAGATAATATCTGATGACATTCTTAGCATTTGGGTTGGTGGAAGCCAGTGGATCTGCTAAGTTAATAGATTCCAAAGGCTTTTTATTCTCTAGTCACAGGATACTAGTGGGAAAGGTAGGCAGACAAAGCTTCTTTGCAGGTGTTACAGTGTACACAGATACAACAATTTTTCAGTTGTTGAAAATGATTATAATTTCTAGAATGGAAACCGCAATGGAGCTGGAGAATATGACTTGAATTTCAACAGTCCTAAACTGTGACTCTGGTGACCTTGACCAAGATAATCACATCCCAGGGCCTGCTTCTCCTACACCCATGTGAATGTGGAGATTTGGTTCATAATTGTTATTGTTCTTTCTAGATATAATTATGTGGGATCCCCTGCACAGTAAATGAATTCAATAATATGTGTGAGAAATGAAAGAAGCTAATAGTTATTGACTGGTAAACATTCTTCAGCTTTATGTAGTGACAGTCTTCAAGCATCTGTCTGCCGAGACAGAAAGAATTATCCTTTATACTATAGTTGCATATAAATACACAATCTTTTTATCTATCTGTCTGTCTTCCATCCATTCATCACTATTACCTGCCAATCAATTTCATATTTCTAATCTATCATATTTTAAAGCAAAAAGATCACAAACCCACACTCAGCCTTACTATTTATGAAAAATCTGGATAGGTTCAATTATAATTTGTCTTAATTAAAGAGACACTCAACTTAACTGAACCCAGCTAAGCTGATTTTATCACCTTTTAGTTTGAAATAGGTTCATTTTAGAGAACCTGCTCCCCAGGACCAAGATTTGAGCTCAGATATATAATTCACATACCATCATTGCAAAAGAGCAATTTGTGTCAGAAACTTATAGATTAAAATAGATTTTTTTCATAATACCTCTGTAATTTACCCATTCTTCTTAAGCCAGACTCACCACAGTAATTATAATGGCGTCCAAGCATAGTGTGATGAGAATTACCCACTTAAGAAGGAATCTTTCTATTTGTCATCAGTGTAATATAATTAATATAAGAAAATGCAAGGAACAGGGTTTTAATTCCATGTGTCCTTCTGAAATTGAATGTCATGTTACTCTCACAGTGTCTACTTTGTCATCCACATATAAAGGATTCCGGACACAAGGATTAAGAACAACTCAGCAATTTTGCTCTCACACCCAACCCCAAATTTGAGATTTCATAAGATACTTCTTTCACAGGAAAAAAATCTGAGCAGAGGCTTTGTCTGGCTTCAGAGCCTTGTGCCTTAACTGTAGAAACAAGTCATGTCAGGCCCTGCTTTACTTTCTAACCCAGGACCACAGTGTCTGCTGTCATGACACCTCTAGAGCTTGATCCAGGTAAGACCCCTGTGACAAGCCTCTCTCTTCTGTTTGCTTTGTTGTTTGTTCTTGCAGTGAAGGGTAGTGGGTGATAGACTCTCTGTCTGTCTTTCCTCTATACAACTGGAATTTTAAATTTAGGGGATAGTACTCTGCCATTCCTTTCACAGACACCTATTTTTACATCACCCCAAATTTCTATTTCACTCAGAGTCATATAAAGTTTGCTCTTTGGGTTGTGTGCTGAATCACTAGCTCAGCTCACTGTCATACAGACTTGTCAACTGCTTTCAATTAGGCTCCTAAATATTTGAGTAGGTTAACTAGTAAGTCCTTGAAAAGGAAGTAAATCAACTGAAATTCAGCATCTTTCTCAATTGCTATGATTGATTTATGTACTTTAATATCCCTCAGATTAGAGTTGGGCTATCACTGGGCAGGAATAACAAGCCACTGGCTCCGGTGTTGCAATGTCCTGCCACAGGTAACATGTGTGGGATTCCATTAATTTCTGTTGCACTCAATTACACAGAACACAGAGACATTGCTACTTACAATCCCATCCATAATGCAAATGTCACTTTAACACTGGGTCTCAGTTGCTGTTTATCTTTAATACCCTTTCTAGCTATTCTGTGCCTGGAAAAGACACAACTGACCAGGAAAGGAAGGGCATGCTTCTACCATGGACAAGTGTGAAGGTAGATTCTCTGTGGTCTCCTTGACCTTGAGAAAACTATTAAGATCTTCAGAAGCGTAGATTGTAGAGACTCAGATGCAGTGTAGTTTTTAAAACATATCAACTGTTACAACAAAATAAAATAAAAAAACAACAAAAATGACAAAATTGTATGTCAGCACACCCAGTCATATGGGCCAGATGTTGCCTGACTCCATACTGATCCCTGGAACTCAGAGATTTAGCTGTATTTGACATAAGAATTTTTGTAGCTTGAACTGAGTTAACAAAGTTGAAAATAAAAAAAATTATCCTATGTTATCCAAGAGGTTTCTAAGTCTAATGGCAAGTGTTCTTATGAATCACAAATATCCAGAAAAGACTGTACCCCTGAGAGATACAGCAACAACCTAATAAATGGTAGTGACAGCAGGAAAGAGACACACTTGCCTCCATGGCCTCCAAAGGAAAGGCAGCTAGGTGCACCACCAAAACCTAACTACATGCTTCCAACTTTTACAACTATTAAAGAATATGTTTATTTTAGAAATAATGTGTTTGAGTATTTCCAAGATTATTATAGGATGTGTTGAAAATATTATTTGAAATCTATTTAAATATCAGTATTCAGTTTAAGCTGTTTAATATTTCATTTCCCTTTAAATATCTGAATATAGCCCTTTATAGAGAATACTATGAAGTATTAAAAATGGTAAATATTCAAGAATTTCTTTCATAGTTCATGGGTTTATTTATATATATGTATATATATATATATACATATATATATATACAGTGATGTATGCAAAATGTAACTACAAATGGTCTAAAGACACTCATAAATATATAATTTGAGCTAGTGTTAAAGGTTTAAAATTGTGGATAGAAAGTATTTTTAAGTGATAAATATTTTTCTTCAGGATATACAATCTTCAGGATGCATAACTATTTATTCTTTGTATTTTATAAAAATAAGGCCAATATAAATAATCTTAATATTTATATGATAGCATTTTATCTTAATAATTAGGAAACAATATTTATAGGTTGTATACTGCAGTTATCTTAATAGAAAAGTTTAAATACATATTTTTTTAAAAAAAATATTTTTCTATAAATCTCAAGAACAATTATTAATGTGACTTATTAGAAAATAACTTCTCTCTCTTAATGCACAAAATAAACTTTGTTATTCTAGGATCATAAAACAATGACAACAAAAAAGAGTGATTGCTATGACTGACTGATGGGCCACTTCTTAAACTGTACTCTATCGGCATTTTGTACTTATAAAATGTTCTCAGTCCGTAGAAATATCTGCAAAATGATACCTTCCCCACCTCTAGATCAGAAGTTAGATCCTCCAGAAATTTCTTAATTTTAAGAAATGCTTAATTTTAAGCATCAAGGATATAAAAGAACAGATACTCAGACTTTGTCTGGCAGACATCAAGATGTTGTGTGAAGCATTCCCAAGTACACAACTGTATTTTCCTCTGTCTTTAGGAAACACCTGCAGCCTCACATAGAAGTACCAGACAGATTTGAAGAGACTTATTTGTGCTCAGAAGACAGAAGGAACAGAATCATATTTGTGCTCTCAAAACAAGGAACATTTGGGGTCTGCAATATGGTTCAGTAATTAAATGTACATCTCATGTCTGACATCCTGAGTTCAACCTCCATGATCCACAAGGTAGAAGTAGAGAATAGAATTCCACAAGTTGTCCTCTGATTTCACATGTGCCTCATGTCTTACGCCTACCTCCTACTCTACTATACAATAAATAAATAAATAAATAAATAAATAAATAAATAAATAAATAAAT
>CABHPR010131528.1:0-20403 GCA_902168415.1 Peromyscus melanophrys
TTTTTTTTGTTTTTGTTTTTGTTTGGCCCGAGGTCTGCCTTCCACAGGGCACAGCTCCTGGACTGTCATCAGGAGGGATGGTGACACTGACCACAGGGGTTCCCTCTCCTCTCCCCATCTACTGCTTTCTGACTGTCCCTTCCTGATGCCCCTCTTGTCCTCTCCACTCCAGCACCCATACTCATCTGTCACCCCATTACAGCCCCAATTCGAGTTGGCCAGCTCATAGCTGCTTTCCTTTCCTTATTATTGTTTATTTTTAATTGTTTTCTTTTCTTTTCTTTTTTTAGATCAGGGCTCGGTGTGTCACCCAGACTTGAGCTCACTATGTAGTCCCATCTTTCTGCCTCAGCCTCCCAAGCGCTGGGATTATAGGTGTGTGCCACGAAGCCCGGATTTTGACCATCCGTTTTCTACATGGAGGTAGGCTGTCTTAGTTAATTTTCTATTGCTATGAAGACAGCATGACCAAGGCAACTTATAGAAGAAAGAGTTTATGGGGGGCTTACGGTTTCAGGGGGTGAGTCCATAGCCATCATGGTGAGGATTGTGGTAGCAGGCAGGTAGGCATGTCATTGGAGCAGTAGCTGAGAGCTTACATCTGACCCACAAGTACCTTCTGGTGAAGAGAGCTAACTGGGAATGGCATGGGCTTTTGAAACCTCAAAGCCCACCCCCAAGTGACACACCTCCTCCAACAAGGCCACACCTTCTAATCTTCCCCAGATAGTTCCACCAACTGGGGACCAAGTATTCAAGCATATGAGCCTATGGAGGCTATGCTCATTCAAATCACCACAGCAGAGTGTTCTTTTTGGAGCCTGTACCCAGTGATGTTACCTTCTTGCTGTTAGCTTCCCTGACTCCATGTTTCCTTAGGATAAGAGCAAATGTATGCATAGTACTGTATAAGATACTATCCAAAAAGTTCTAGCCACAGGGAGAGACAGGCCCATTCACACATCCCCAGAGGCACTCTGTTTTAGTTTATTTTTCTCAGAGAGTATCTCACATAGCTCTCAGGCCAGCCTTTAATCCACTATGTAGCTGAGGCTGGCTTAGAACTGCTGATCTTCGGGCTTAGGCTGTGTTCTGAAAGCACTCAGTTTTCTCTCCTCCACTTCAAGAGTTTGTACAGATGTTCTATGTTGGACTTCGCTTATCTCCTACGTAAAAAATGATAGAGAATTTGACTCATCTTCAAAACACATTATTTCCATTTTTTTAAAACTCAGGGCAATTACTTGTTCTATTTCTGCTCTGAATGATTTCTCCAGTTTATTCTTGGTGAGCATTAGTCAGTGTAACGATATTTCAGTCCAAACTTTTGTTTGCTCTGAACCCGTAGCTGGGGTGTAATCTTAGAGAAGCCATCTGAAGTCTTCATTTGCGTCACTATTTACTCTTTCGTCAGCTAGAGTCAGGCACGGGCACCAGTGCATGTGAAGCCTTCGCACGACTCTGTGAGGAACTTTGCACTGATGGCCAACCTCTGGCTCAGCAGACTGACATTTACTAAGAATAAACTAGGAAACATACATTTAGATTAAGAAGAGGGAAAGCTGCTGCTGAGGTGGGACAAGAAGGGAAAAATGGAACCATGACATTTTCCACAGAGAAGCCCTGGTCCCTTTTCTGGTGATTGGCATTGGCCAAGGGTATGGCAGCGTTCAAAGGCTACTGTTTCTACTGACCAGCTTCTGGGGATGTGGGTAGAGGATGCCTTTCAGTATCTGCTGGGGACACAGCATGTTTCTTTAAGAGCTGGCCTTCTGGAGCTGCAGAAGATGCTGAGAACTAAGTCTGGTGAATGAAGTGGCAGGATGGAATTTATGGGGGGTGGTGGTGCAAGGGGGAAAGAGAGACAGAGATGGGGGAGAGATGGAGACAGAGAGAAAGAAACTGAGAGGTAGAGACAGAGGGAGAGACACACACAGAGAGAGACAGGGATGGAGAGAGAGACAGAGAGGCAAAGGGAGAGAGACAGACAGAAACATATAAAGACATGCGTGCACACACACACACACACACACACACACAAACACACACACACATTTTCAATTGGCTCTATAGCAGCATAACTCACTGTAGTGGGTTAAATGGCACTTCTGTCTAAATGATGTATCTATATCTTTTAGAAGCATTTGAAGTTTTAGTGCATGTGTTTATTGTGTGTCTATGTGTGTGTGTGTGTGGGGGGGAGGTTAAAGAACAACTTGTAGGAATGGGTTCTCTCCTCCTGCAGGTGGGCTGTGGGGACCTAGCTCAGGTCTTCAGGCTTGGCAACAAGCACCTTTACCCACAAGCCTTCTCGCTAGCCTTTGTGTCTGTTTATTAATGTTTGGGGTCTGTGACCTTATTTAGCAAAAGGGTATCTGTAGATGTGACTAAGTTAGGAATATTCCAATGAGATCATCCTGGGTTACCCTGAAGGGCTTTAAATCCAAGTAAATGACAAGTAGGCCCCCGAAGAAAGGCAGAGAGAGATTTGAGACAGCAAAAAGGAGAAGCCCATTAGGATGGGAGTCGAGACCAGAGGGATGCAGCTGCAAGCCAAGGGATGTTTATAGCTCCAGGTGCTGGAAGAGGCCACAGGCTCTTTCTTTCAGCGCTTTCTAGAGTAGGAGCAGAGGAAGTCCTGAGTGAGCAGAAGTCCTGAGTGAACGTGTATTGCTGACATGGGCACAGTCATGACAAGAACCGACACCTTGGACCCGTGGGAAATTGGCAAAGCCTCCCCCGATATGAGTCAGGGTCTGAATTGACATAGCCTTCTTTCTATATGAGTGTTTCCAGACTATCACGATCAGTGTGTGCAAAAACTAGCAACTGCAGTATCCTCTTCCTAGAGGCCTCCTACCAAGACTAGCTAACCCTTCACCTGTAATAAACAGGCCGAGGTTCTGGGTCATTGCAGTAGTAGGTGCTGCTCCATCAGAGTGTGCACAGCCCCTGCAGACCCCAGCTTCATTCCCTGGCAGTCCCTAGTCAGGGTTCCAGGACCCAAGCTGCACATACAAGGCAGGCGGACGGAATACAGCCTTGCTGACATCTTGGTTTTGGACATCTAGCCTCCAGAGCTGAGAATACATTTCTGTGATTTTAAGTGCCCACATTGTGGTCACTTGTGACAAGCCTAGAAAGCTGGCAGACTGCTTGGGAACCTTTTTTGTCTGGCTTGAAGACCTGGTGCTGAGACAAATCCCAGAGAAAGAAGAATTTCAGAACTTAATTTGAGTGGTGAGAGTATCATGAAATAAGTGTCTATTTTTATCTGAAGCTTATTTAATTTCTTACCAACTTAATCAATCGGAATCCAGCCAGGAAAACAAACCACTTCAGGTTTGCATAGAGAGGGAATTTAATGAAGCAATTGGTCATGCCAGTGATAGGGGCCTGAGATGTCAAAGGCCACAGAGAGGTAGTCCAGAAGTTAGCAGCAGCAGGAGTCCATGACAATCCCCAGGAGGAGAGGTGGCATTACCAGAGCCCAGGGGTCAGGGCTCCCTCCAGGAGGTTGGTGCCGTGGTAGGTGTGAGTTGGTGGTGTGCTGGCTTTCATGGAACAGTGGGTCATAACCTGAGGTGAGAGGAGCATGGAATACCAGCTCGCTCTTTGTCATCCCCCTCCTCCCAGTCCCTCTTACTGGCTAACCACATGCCATAGCTCCTTGACAGGGCAGTTCAAGAGACCGCTACTTTGGACAGAGCTAAACAAAACAAAACAAAACAAAACAAAACAACAACAAAAAGCAGGCTATGGATGGACCAAGAGCAAAGCCACCAGTACCTAGAATCTTCACTGAGATATACTTCAGGAAAAGCTGTTGTAGAGGTGGGGGACATTCAGGGCATTGCCCAGCCACCCTTCCCCACTAACCTCCTTCTAGTTCCCTTTCTGAGGCAGACAGGCCAACATGCCCATACCCTAAACCCTAGAACTGGGAATAGGTTACCTTATGTGGCCTATGGCACTTTCTATATGAGAGTAAACAAAGGCTTCTGAGATGGAGAGGTGAATCTGGATCACTCGGTGGACTCAGTAGGTCACCGGGGCCTTGGAAACAGGAGCCAGGAGGAGCACAGATTATGGAGGAGAGGTACAATATAAACAGAGGGGGTAGTGACAGTGATGGGCTTTGAAGATGGAGAAAGGGCCCCCAGCCATGGGACATGGAAGCCTATACAATATGCAAAGGAGGGAGGAGACACAGGTTCTCCTTCCGAGTCCACAGAAGCCTTCAGGGGCGGGAGAAGAGGACTGACTGTAGTCTTCTGCTCCGGGCAGCAAGATAATACGCTAAAGTCGAGCCAATGCTCTGGGTTGGGGAGTTGTCAGAACATCAAGAAAACATTTATCTGAACAAGTTGGCTACCTTTCATGAGGACACTCAAATAATCCGGTAAGACATTTCTCATCACTAACAAATGTCCCCCCCCCCCACCCCCAGTGATGCCAAAGCAAAGCGAGTGCCTACAGGTTAGAAGGGGCATTTGTCAGAGCCTGGCATGATTACCACATAGGATTGCTGTAACATCACTAAGTACAGCTGCCTCCCCAGTTCCATGCTGGAGAACAAAACACCCGGGGCTCATGTGTGCTACGGAAGCACCCTACACTGAGACACGACCCTAGCCCACAACATGAGATAGGAGTGGATGAGAAGGTAAAAAGAGGCCATGTTGGCTGGGAAAAGTCATGCTGATGTTTAGCCCTCGTGTTTGAAGTAGGAGAGGCATTCCCATGTTTTCTTGATGTTCTGACAACTCCCCAACCCAGAGCATTGGCTCAACTTTAGCGTATTATCTTGCTGCCCGGAGCAGAAGACTACTTATCCACATGTTAGCTACCTCCAAGATTGGTGTCTACTAAATGATGAGGCTAAGTGTGGCTTGAAACTCTTGGAAGTACAGATGGCAGCCTACACTCCTCTAGAACTGGGACTACCCCAAGCCTGTGTGACATTTTCCCCAGGACCCTTCTCGAACCGGACCTTCCTGCTTCCCCTTGCTCGCCTTGGTCTGTCTTCTGCACAGCAAGCCCTTTGGTAGTTGCATGCCCTGGCTTGTCAACCTTTCGTCTTCCTTCAGTTACTCACACTGTACCCCAAACTGTTCCCTGTGGCCCTGCAAGCTCCCCGACTGCTCTGACGTCAGCCTGCCGATTTCTGCAGTCAGGGCTGGCTGCCCCGGCCTTCTGTCTGTCCTTGCACACACACCAAGTCCTTGTCTGCCCCAAGGCCTTTCTGCCTTCTGTCCCCTCTGTTCAGAATGACCTTTCTAACCTTCCCTGCACTTACTCAGCTTCTTAAATGCCATCCATCTCCTCATATGCCCTTCAGGACACTTCTTGCCATATGTAGACCAGTCAGTCTCCAAAACTGGAAGAGGGATCTCCACAAACACCAACTTCCTCACCCCTTCTACAGCCCCAGGGCCTGGTACAGAGCCTGGCATAAATTAGGTGCTCAGTCAATGCCTTTTGAATGATTGAACCCAACAATGGATTGAATGCACAGTGGTCTCTCCAGCTTGGAGTTTGAAGAGGCGCACTTTACATTTCAACATGATTATCACTTCCTAATTTAAAACTGTACATGCTTCAACTCCAACCATGGAGCAATAGCACCAGAAATCTCACTGGTACTGTCCCCCTTCCTCCAGGCAAATAGCCCATGCAGGTTCAACCAACTCTATGGCAGGGAGCCGGAATCAGCCACTCCTAAGCCTCAGGCTGGTTCAGAACAAAGGCTTCCTCAGGACCCTAGAAGGTGCATACATTCACCCAGTACAGCTGGACACCCTGTGAACTGCGGAGAAAGCTAAACTGGAGGCTAGCATCCTTCTACATCAGAAAGCTATTAAAATACCGGGGTCCAGAACCATCTGTGAAGTCACGTGAGAGCCTGTATCCACTGCATCATGTTTATGTTTCCTACGAGATATGAGATCTAGGGGAATTAGAACAGCAGACCAAAGCTCCAGGGGAGATAGAAAGAACAACTAGAAGTCACTGCAAAGAACAGAGCCGCCTCCAGCATTCCTAAAGCAGGGCTCTGTTGAAGGACTATGCCAGCTATGAACCCAGTATGCTGTGTGACCTGGGCAAGTTGTTGAACCTCTCTGAGCTTCAACTTCCTTATCACAGAGAAGGCAGTGAAGACTAGTGAGAGAGTCTATGAGACTTGGCTTCCAGGTTCTGCTAGGGAAGGTGCCAGTGTCTTCAGACCTGCTGGTCCACGTGCTAAGATAACAGTTTCCCTCCCCTAAATGTCTGCTTTAGACTATTAGTTGCTATAACAAAATCCCTGAGACCAGGTATATAGTAAAAACCAGCAGTTGATCTCGCTTGTGGTTCTGGAGGAAGTTCAAGGGCACAGCAGCAGCCTATATGGGTAAAGAACACCGTGTGCTCTCATGCAGAATAGTGACAGGAGAGGGTTCATTAGCTACTCGGTTCAATCACTGGACAACTTTAAAGTATGTTTTGAAAGCTTTGGGCATATGCTTCTTTTTCAGCTAGAAATGTGTTAAATAGTAAGCGTAGATGAAATGTAGCTGAGGAGCATTTAGTGCTGTGAGTGTAAACTGTCATGAACTGCAAAACATACCACCGAAGATGACGCCTCGGTGTAAAATTCAACTCTGTGTTTCAGAGCTTTAATACGAAAAAAATAGCTCAATATTTTTATATTGATCAGAAGTTGAGATGAAAACATCTTGTAAATATCTGCATTGACTTGTGTCTCCTCAAAATTCACATGTCAAAGGTCTAACACCCAGCATTGGGATACAACTGGGAGGGAAATAGAGTCACCATTGATGTAACTGATTAAGATGATATTGGACCACAGGATAGAGGATTTCTAGTTCCCTGGGACCAGTGTAAAGAATACCTGGCCTTGAAGTGACCTGTCAGAAGAAAAAAAACATATTTACAATCTCCTATGTATGCGTGATGAAGTATACATATGCTTAAAATTATGGGATGTACGACCTGCACATGCGTAGACTGTCCAAAGTTATGTAACAACTGTGGAGGTTAACCTCAGTTGTCCAGATGGATGAGATCTGGAATCTATGGGGTAAGTGACTCCCTGCAATCCCACCCCTGGCTGATGAGGGGCGCTGTAGTGAAGAACCTTGACTACAGAAGTGTAAGGAAGAACTCAAAGAAAACCATCAGCTTATGGGAAATATGGACAGCGGCAATCGAGAGTAAGTCTGACTTCATGATTCATAGATGTAAGTAGTTCAGGACCACTTAGAGATAAGCCTGTTCTATTTGCACAACTTCCCCCTCCCTCACTTCCTCCTTCTTCCCATCCCTTCCTTCCTCCTTCCTTTCTTAGACCAGATTTCTGAATGACCCCAGGGGTCTAGAGAGCCCATGGTTCTTGGTTTCTTGCCATGTGGTTCTTCCTCGTTGGCAATTTCTTCAAAGGCCTGCTGTCCCAGTGCTGTTCAGGAAACCTTCCTTGGTCACATTGGGGATTGTTGTGATGAGCATGAGTCCTGACCTTCTTCTTTCATGTATTCATCCAATAAATAGTCAAGGCAGTGATACACCATGGGATGTGCTGGTGATGGGGCAGCCTCAATGCCATCCATACATCCTTTCACTGTCCAGTACGGGCTACCCTGGGCCTTCAGGACTGGGTAGAGAACAAGACAGCAAGGACTCTGTTTCCAGGCAGGTCATGTTCCCGTTCGAAAATGAGCACCATGCAAATAACGTGCAAACAAATATGCCAAGTACGAGAGCCGCTTAGGAACAAAAAGCTGTGTGCATGCATGGGTGTGAGGGCGGGAACATTTCAGAAGGCAGCAGGGACAGGATTGGTCTGTTTAAAATCAGGAGACTCTTCTGAGAGATGGTGTGAATAAGGTGAGGGGTGAGCCACGGCTCAATGAAGGTGAGAGACAGGCCATGAGCGTAGAACTGGAATCACGCGGGGCCACTCAGTCCCTGCAACTGAGTGGGCACAAGCTTTGTTAGTGTGGTGGATCTTACCAGCATACCCATCCACCCACAGATGAACTCATTCCTGAATCCTCAATGTCCTCTTTAGCTGGAGACTCTAGTGACATGTTGGGGACAGTCACCCAGTGACCGAAAAGAAGTCCAAAGCACACACACTCTCTCATTCCTCCATCTCCTGAGAGTCCTTCACCTGTTAGGGGAGGGGCTGGTGAGTCATTTCCTAAAACTGCTGGATCACAAACTAATTATCTCCGAGGCCACAGGGTTCCTGTCACCTGGCTCTGGGAAATGTGTCCACAGGCAGGACAGAATGTGCTGTCCTGGAGAAGCAGGAAGCCATGCCAAACGTGTACCCCAGCGTGGTCCACTTGACTCGGGTACGGAAATGTTTGTGCTCAGAACCGAACACCCGATCTGTGCTCAGCACTTCACTGAGAAGGAAGGGTGGGACTGAGACTTGGCTGGAGAATCAGCTCTGATCTTGTGCTTACTCTCCCAGCAGGCATCTTGCTCATGTGCCAGCCAGTTCCTGTGGCTCCACGGTCCCAACCTTCTTGGGCTCAGCTTTCAGTGGCCCTGGGAGCTGCCCTCTGTCACACTCTCCCTCCAGGCAGCTAGCTCTTCTCTGCTATCCCTCCTCCTCCAGAGTCCCCAGGCGTGACTAACAGCTATGGGATCACTGGGTTGGGGACCCATCATGGGGACCCAAGATTCTGAGGCTTTCAGCTGATTTACCAAAAGGCCAGCAGCTGGTTCAGGGTCCTTCTTGGCTAAGACTCAGCTGGGCATGGCCTCCTTGACCCGGAGTAGCCTTTTTCACTGGGCATGGTGTCCTCTGCAGCTTCCTCAGTGGTGACCTTAACCAGGTCTATTCTCAGTTTATCCCTGTTACATGGTGAAGATGGTAGATGAAGTTGAATCTTCAGCCTGTGACCAGCCAGGGCCTGGTGCCTACACTTTCTACAACTGCATGGATGTGGATCTCCCTTGTCCTTCTGCCTGGACAACACTCTACCACTGAGCTATACCCCAGGCCTTCTTTTCCATCGTTATTGACCTGTGTTATCAATTCCTGTGGAACAGCTAACAGCAATGACTACAAATTGTCTGTAAGAGTGAGCATCACCAAGTCCTATAGAATGTGCTGTTCCTGTGAAGAATTACGGTTAATGTCTCTTTCAGTTAGAAAGGCCTAGAGATGTGCAGCAGTATCCAATGAGGTCCTCTCTGTATGTTCCCTGGCCCAACCCAGATGCCTCTTGTCCTTCGCAGCAGAACCAGAGAATGGTACTTCAGATGGCTCCTCACAAAGGGACTAGCCCTGCCTTTAGCTGACAGCCTCCAGCTGCTTGTTCATGGGATCTTCCTCAGCTTGCAAGCTGAGGTCCCTCTTCATCCAGGGAACCCCAGACTGAGCTAGGGGTGGTACAAGGCCCGGCCGTTTCCACCTGACCCATGTGAGACTCCTCCCTGTGACAGCTCTGTCTCCATCTCTCTGATGGGCTGGCAGAGACTTTGTCTTCTTGCCTGCCCTACCATCGAGATGGCTCCCCTGTCCAGATTACTTCCGCCTTTCCCTCTGTATCTTCTATTTCCCAGTGGGCCTTTTCCTCTCACTCCAGATCAGGCTGTACCTTCAAGCAATGTCAGACAGTACCCACTGCATGCCAGGGGCCCAAGAGAGCCTACAGTGAGCCCAAAGACAGATGGAACTCCTGTGCCACTGCACATTGTAGCAGGTGAAATCACAGGGCGTCATGCTGTGGGCTGGCAAGATGGCTCAGTGGCTAAAGACACTTGCTGCCAAGCCAGATGACCTGAATTTGACCCCTGGAACCCACATGGTATAAGGAGAGAACTGACTCCTCTGACTTACACACACACACACACACACACACACACACACACACACACACACACACACACACACATATATATGAAAAAAAGAAAGAACAACCAAGAGTACCCCACTGATCCAGCATCATCAATTTTTGGCCATCTGAAGGCCATCAGATGCTTTTTCCAGTGGCCTGTCCTTAGCCCAGAAAGGACACTATAACTCTTTCTGGGGAATCCAGCTGTAATTACATTGTCCAAAATATTATAGTAAAATCGATCAGAGTATGCTATTTTCGTGGCACATTTTTGGATTTCCCAAATGAGCCTAAAACCAAGACATTATTGATGAATCCTATTATTTCTTTCAGAGGATAAAAAATAAAAATAAATAGTCCTGTCTGGGATGGCACCCCCTGGGAGCTGCAGAGGCCGCACCAGAACCACAAGGGCTGTGGAGGGCAGCTGGGGAAGCTTTCCAGCTGGCTCTTTGCTGGTCTAGAGCCCTCGAGAATGATCTCCAAGGGTGAACACATCTTCTCCTTTCTACTCTTTTCAACCTTCAGCGACCCTCTTTTGCTTCCTGGAAATTTTCTTTCTTTCTTTCTTTCTTTTTTTCTTGCTTTAATCCAGATCTTAGTTACATGGAGAGAGTTGATCAAGAGCATTCATTCTGACATTTCCTCAACAGTCAACTGGGACCTCCTGGGAAATTTTGGGCATGGTCATCTTGTAGTTCCCATGTGTCTGAGTTGCCAGGACTTACTCTCTGAGGGGCTTAAAAATGTTCATATTTCATCTTACTGTTGGTCAAATTTGAACACCAAAAATGCCCTCAAAATAGTTGGGGTGAGGAGGAAGGAATAGCCAGGTTTCTGCCTTCTCTGAAGTGTGGAAGCATTAGAACACGTCTCCCTCACCTACACATCCTTCAGCAGCTCAACTGATGGAGGAGAACTCCATCAGTACAGTGTTTGACCCAGGGACACTACTTGTCTGCTCTCGGACAGGCTACTTGCCATGTCTAGGTTACTTCCTCTGCCCCAGGGCTGTCATGAGCTGCTGCTGAGATAAGAGGAGTAAAAGGTGTTGTAAACTGTGAACACTCTGTGTGGCTGTCAGATACTGTCATTGTGCCCTTACGGGCCATTTCTCTTCTTCAAAGTGAGTAGATAAGGGGCATACCTCAACCATGCTGCATGCTTTGAACAGACCCTCTCCAAACTCTCTGTGTAACAGAAGGCAAGCCTCAGTGGGACATGAGCTAAGATGACCTGCGGAGGACAAACGTGGGATTTATAACTATCTGCTCCTTGAAGTGACTGCTCTTATATGCCATGTATGGGTTCAGTAGAAACAACCCTTTGCCCTTCTGTAAATGATGGATCATTGGCTACCCTGCCAAATTATATGACTTTAGTAGCCTCATAAATTCTAAGCTCCAAGGTCATTGAATGACAGAGAACAAAGAGGCTTAGGCCTGTTTAAGGGGTGGGATGTACCTCTGTGCAGTGGTAGGTCTGATGTTGCCCTGCCATAAGGGCAACTGTGGGATGAGGGGTGATCAGCACCCCTACCATCTTGCTCCCTGAATGAACTCCTTGAGTCCCATTGCCAGAGAATGGGGTGGCTGTTAACTGAAGAGTTCAAGGTCCACTAGATTCACTGACACCTGAGGCAGTCTGGAGGCAGCAGACATCACCTTGTCTATGGTGGATTTCAGAGTCTTGCACAGAGTCAGGCCCATAGGAGCCACTCAGAAAGGAGCTAATGAGTCCCTTTACTCTTCAGCTGGACACACAGATTCCATCTCTTGAAGCTGTAGAAATAAGGGGCCGAGGAAGAACTACGATACCTCTGAGCTCCCAGATGGCTTTTCTGATACAAGGGAATTTTATTTCCAGGGGACATTTGAAGCTTCATGAGGAAAATTATCTATGTCTAGACTTATATCAACCAATATCTATACCTATTTACCCATTGTCTTAGGGTTACAATTGCTGTGATGAAACACCATGACCAAAAACAACTTAGTAAGAGTTTGTTTGGCTTACACTTCCACATCATTGTTCATTATTGAGGGAAGTTAGGACAGGAGCTCAAGCAGGGCAGAAACCTGGAGGCAGGGGCTGATGAGGAGGCTATGGAGGGATGCTGTTTATGGACTTGCTCCTCATGGCTTGCTCAGCTTGCTTTCTTTTTTTTAAAATTTTTTTTTTTAAGATTTATTTATTTATTATGTATACAGCATGTATGACTGCAGGCCAGAAGGGGGCACCAGATCTCATTACAGGTGGTTGTGAGCCACCATGTGGTTGCTGGGAATTGAACTCGGGACCTCTGGAAGAGCAGTCAGTGCTCTTAACCGCTGAGCCATCTCTCCAGCCCTCAGCCTGCTTTCTTATAGAATCTAGGACCACCAGCCCTGGGATAGTGCCACTCACAATGGGCTAGGTTCTTCAAAATTAATCCTGAATTAAAAAATGCCCTACGTACTTGCCTGCAGCCTGATTTTATGGAGGTAATTTCTTAACTGATGTTCCCTTCTCTGAGATGACTAGCTTATGTCAAGTTGACATAAAACTAGCCAGCACACCCATCATTGTGTGCTGCATCTGTGATAATTTATGACTCTTAAGAAACAAGTGGAGACCAACTCATTAACTGCTTAGTTACCTTGTACTCCATGTAAGGAGTTTACTTCTTCTTCTTCTAACAACAAGGGGCCACACACTGTCCTCTCCCACCTGCAGAACAGAAAGTCAAGATCTTGGACACAAACAGTGGAACTGGGGTTCAAATTATGAACTCTGAAGCCATATTCCATGCTCCTTAGTATCTGGGATTATAGTACTACATTCTGAAGTGCTCAGAAAAGGAAGGTGTAGGGGTGGGTATGAGAAATAAGCTTTGCCTATCTCTTCTGAGGAATTCTTCCTATAAGATGTAAGTGAAGTCAGGAGGAATCGTCCATAGCTGGGCTTACAGGGAGCAGTGGAAAACTGGGTCCATTTTCTGACTTAAAGAGTGTCCTTCTCCCATCCTCACCATGGCTCTTGGCTGAAGGCTGAGAGCTCTGTTTCTTCCTGCCAATCAGTTCCAGTCTTTTGAACACTTACCACATATTGCCTATCGAGTTCTGCTCATAGCATGCTAAAGCTTCTCTAGTCTCCATTTCCAAACATTTCCTCCTGCAAACCATTTATAAAGACTACTAGCCACTACTAGTCAGATTTATCACAGCAATGACCCCACTCCTGGTACCATTTTTTGTATTAGCTACTTTTCTTGCCTCTGTGACAAAATACTGTTGGAAGCAACTCAGAGGAGGAAAGGTTCATGATGGCCTATGGTTTCAGAGGGATTTCAGTTCACCAGAGTGGGAAAGGTATGACTGTGGAGCAAGTTAGTCTGTGGTGGGATTGGAGTAGCTGCATCTTTGGCAGGGTGTAGGGTATGTGGCCGGGCTCCTAACATTTTGGCAGACCAGAAGGCAGAGAAAGGAGGCTGGAAATGGGTCATTTCACAGCCTTTCAAGGCCCATCCATAGTGATTTGCTTTTGTCAGCCAATGCCCATCTCTTAAAGGTTCCATAGCTTTCTAAATAGTTCCACAAACTGGAGACTAAAGTATCATAGCGTGAGCCTTTAGGGGGCATTTCAGGTTAAATGATGACATGAGGTAGTCTAATAAACAGGCAGTCTTTGGGTTCATGTGGGAGCCTTTCAGATGATTCCCTCAGAGCATGTTTTGTTGGTGGGCTGGGCCAGTTGATCAGAAGCATGTGATCAGAGACTAGCTCAGATGCTGTGGAACAGAAACATCGTTAAGTTTCAAATTTGATTTAGCATAGGTTAAAAATAAGTAGGGACCAAAGGCTACTCCAAAAATATGAATCTTGATAAGATGAAAGACCAGAATATAAAGCATGGGATTCATTTTGATTTAGGATAAGAGAGCAGCTTAGAGGCTATTTGAAGGCCTGTTATTATAAATCTAAGTTAACTCTCTACTTCACACTCATTCTAATAAAGTAAAATTTCTTCTGAGAATCCTCACTAAGAAGAACAGAGATAATCCCATAAAGCAGTGATGTGAATTTGAGACTGAACATTTTTCATGCAGAATACTGTGCTTATTTTAGGTGACGTGATCATAGACCCACTGTGTATGACCTCACAGATGTGCTTCTGTTCCGTTTAACTCAACTCAATTTAGCATGTTATCCTAGAACTAGAAGCAGAATTAAGGGCATCTGGTTTGTAAATATAAAATAAGTCTCTGGGAGGTGGTAGCACACACCTTTAATCCTAGCACTCAGGAGGCAGAGGCAGGCAGATCTCTGTGAGTTCAAGACTAGCCTGGTCTACAGAGCAAGATCCATGACAGCCAGGGCTATACACAGAAACCCTGTCTCAAAAACAAACAAACAAACAAACAAACAAACAAACAACAAAAAGAAGAAAAAATATATAAAGTAAGTTAAACATAAAGTGACTTGTATAATAAAGTCATTTTAGAAAGTGCAGAATTCCAGAATGAGTAGAAGAAAACAGGTAAGTGTAGAGGATACAGCAATCCCCTATAGAATAGAGAGTTAATGTAGGGTCAAAGCATGGGAAACCAAGGCAGAAAAAGAATAAACCGACAAACGCTCCCTGAGAAAAACCAGCAGAACAGCTAAAGCTCCAGCAAAGCTGTTCAAGAGAAGTGGGAGGGCACTGCTGAGTGCACACATTTCTTTTTTCTAAGTAAAATTTAAAAATAGTAGCATGTATTGATTGTAGAGGTGATGAGCATCTTTATGATATTTCAGTATATGTGAGTCATACACTTTGCTGATATTCACCACTCACTATTCTATTTCACCCCTCCATCCTGCCAGTCCTTATTTTCTCAAATATACATTATATATACGTATAAGCAATATATGCATTCTATATATGCATGTATATAAATATTCCACATGTAAGAAAAAAAATGTGGCATTTGTCTTCCTGAGTCAGGCTTACTGCATTTGATACGATGACCTCTGTTCCCTTTGATTTTCCTCAAGTGATACAATTTCATTGTACTTCCAAAGATTTTGTTTTGTGTTTATGAGTGTTTTGCTTACATGTAGGTGTGCATACCATATGCATGCAATACCTTTCAAGGCCTGAAGAAGACAACAAATCCCCCGGAACTGGAGTCACAGCCGGTTGTGAGCTGCCTTGTGGGTGCTGGGAACTGAACCTGGGTCTTCTGCAAGGGCAGCCAGTGCTCTTAACCACTGAGCCATCTTTCCAGCCCCAACTTAGTTGTTCTTTATACTGTATAAAACTCCAGTATCTAGGGACCACATTTTCTTTACCCATTCATCTGTTGATGGACTTGTAGGTTGTTGGTCCACTAATTTAGCAATTGTAAATAGATCTACATTAAACATAAATGTGTAGGTTTGGTAAAAATAGAGCTACCATATTATCAAATTTTCTTTGATAAAGGGGGGCATCACAAAGGATATCACAACACTGGGGCAGAGGGCTGGAGGGATGGCTTAGTCAGCAAAGCTGTGACTGTCTGTAAGCATAAGGAGTCGAATTTGATGCCTGGGAAGCACTGTAAAAATCTGGGCACAATGTCCTAATATCCCAGTCCTGGGGACGTGGAGACAGAAAGGTCCCCAGGGGTGTCCTGGTCAGCTAGTCCAACTAAATTATAGTGAACTGCAGTTCAGTGAAAGATGATGCTGTCTCAAAATACAAAGTGGAGAATTATTTGTGGAGATTCCCCAGGTTGACCTTTGGCCCCACCTCACTCTCACGCACATATGTATACGTACCCCTGCACACATATGTACCAAACACCACCAAACAAACAAATGACAAAATGGGGTGGCCACACAGAAAAGGAAGCTGCGTTGGCTTTTGTTTTGGGCACTTCTGGGTTTCCTCTCACTGTCCCTGCACATTGTCCTCTGCCACTGGTGGTGGCTGAAGGGGAGACGCGGACCCATTTGATTGCTGTGGAATTAAACCCAGACTCATACTACTTAAACAAAGGGGGATGTCTATTGTCTTATATAACCAAGCAGTTGAATGAGTTGCTTGATTTGTAATTCCTAAAATGCCCCAGCAGCCCTCTTGCAGGTGGGGTTTTGCTCTGGAAGCCTGAATTCTCAGACTCCCAGCCATAAAACTCCCTTGCCTGTGGAAAAGAGAATGCTCCCTCATGTTTCACGAATGTGCTCGATGAAAGGTTTTGTGAGATCTATGTTTGGCTTCTTTTTCTGTTGCTGTGATGAAACACCCCGGCAAAAGCAACTTAAAGGAGAAAGAGTTCGTTTGAGCTCACAGTTCAAGGCTTAGTCCATCATGGTCAGGAGCCAAAAGGTAGGGGCTTGAGCAGCTGAACGTCATCTCCACAGGAAGAAGAGTGCTCAGTTCACTTTCTCCACTCTTTCTTTAAATTTTGTTTATTATTGTTGTTGTTGTTGTTGGTTTTGAAGCAGAGTCTCACTATGCAGCTCTGGATGTCCTTGACCTCACAGAGACCTGCTGCCTCCATCTCCCAGTGCTCTTCCTAAGGAATGGTCCTGCTCAAAGTGGGTGGGTCTTTCCACTTCAATTAGCATATCAAAGCAATTCCTCTCAGACATTTTCAGAAACTAACCTTATCCAAACAATCCTTTATGAATGTACCCAGAGACCTGCCTCCTATGTGTGGAGTTGACATTTAACTAACCACTACAGTCTGATTACTTGGTCTGTGTGGCTGGGAGAATGGAATGTTCTAGAACAACGTTGTGGTTGATATATTGTGCACCCCAATAAACTTATCTGGGGGTCAGAGAACAGAACAGCCATAATATTAAACACAGAGGTTAGGCAGTGGTAGCACACGCCTTTAATCCTAGCATTTCAGAGGCAAAGATCCATCTGGATCTCTGTGAGTTCTAAGCCACACTGGAAACAGTCAGGCATGGTGACTCACGCCTTTAATCCCAGGAAGTGATGACAGAAAGCAGAAAGGTATTTAAGGCATGAGGACCAGGAACTAGAGCTGGTTAAGCTTTTTAGGCTTTAGAGCAGCAGTTCAGCTGAGATCTATTTGGATGAAGACACAGAAGCTTCCAGTCTGAGGAAACAGGATCAGCTGAGGAATCGGCGAGGTGAGGAAGCTGTGGCTTGTTCTGTTTCTCTGATCTTCCAGCATTCACCCCAACACCAGGCTCTGGGTTTGTTTTTATTAATAAGACCCTTTAAGATTCCTGCTACACAACCTAGTTGATAGGACATCTGCAACGGAAGATGAAGATGTTCCTCAAGTGAGCCATGTTGTCAAAGAGGTGTGATTCTTCGTGATGCAAAATCTGTTGTCATGAGAACATGTGGCTGCTGGTGCAGGCTAACAGATCCATAGTGAAGTGATCCTTATGAGCTCAGGACCCCCAGGGCCAGGAGACAGATATGGCCCACAGAAAAATGGCGGTTTATAAAGGTACAAGGGAAAACCCCATGTTAGGATCAAGTGTTTAATTTTAATTAGGCATGTTAATTAGGTGAACCAAAGGGGTCTTTTAATTGGTGGACTTATTTACTTTGATACCTGAACCTTGGTAGTCAGCCTCAGGAGGGGGAAGTGGCCAAATAAGGGAATGGACCTTGGCAGCTAGCTTTAGGAATGTGATGTAACGGTTTTTAGCAAGGCAGAGGCTATGGGGGAGAAGGGCAAGGCCTGCCAAAGCTATGTTTGCATGCTTGGGCTGGCCAGAGTCCCTTCACATACTATTCCATTTGGGTGGTGAGGAGGAGGTGAGGAAGGTCATCAAAAGCTATTGTCAATGTCCTGGGGTCCTTTGAATAGGGATAAGACAGACACCCACAGATAGCCCTTTGGGATTTGATTGAAATCAAGGGGCAGCTAAGAGTGAATTCCAGCCTGGGAGGTCCACTGCGTTTCTGAGCAAAAGCTAGAAATAGCTTCTCTGTTTGTTTGATGGGCAGCCAAACACAAGAGTGGCAGATTGGGGTGTTGTGGTCAAACTGGGATTGGCAAACTCTGTGTGTATGGGGGGAGAGAGGCCAGTCCTGAGGGATCATCAAGGAGCAGTCATTCAAACCAAGTGCCTCTGAGGTTTGAATGGGCAGCTTCTCTCTCCAACTTCTTTTTCAGAAGGGTTGGGAGTCAGGAACATTAGGTGTTGGGGCGGCTTTCCAAGGCTTGTGGTTCTGTGGGGAAGATCAGGCAGAGTTATGGGCAGAGTTTGGTTGGCAAGTTGGGAAGGGAGAGTGACAATATGAGGAGGTCTCTGGGATTTTCACAAGACTTATTATAGTCGGTTTTGGATTTGAAGATTACTTGTGATCTAAAAATACACCCCCAACTGCAGTATTCTTAGCTCCACAGTTCTCTGTAATATGCATTGTTCCTGGCTGAATTACATCTGAGAGATGTCTTTTCTCTAATGTACTTCTGAAATGTGTCTCATTTATGCAATTAACCAACAGTACACCGAGAACTTAGAAAGAACTGAGGCTTCGCTAAGGGTGTGAAGACCACCGTCCACAACTCCCTGCAACCATTATGATTGGGTGTCTAAAGACCCACTCAGTATGTTCATTACTTGGGTGCCTCTTGGACATTTAAACCTCGATGCTCCTGACACCAAACTGTTGACACTACTCTGTCACTGAACCCTCCTCTTTTTCAGATGTTGTCATCTTAAGACGTGGCACTACCGTCTAACCACCCATAGGCTCCAGCCAAAGCTTGAGAGGCAACTCTGACATTTCGTTTGACTTCCCACCCGAGTCTAACCCAACAAGAGAGTTCTGCTGATCCTTCCTTCAGGATGACTCTTGAAACTACGCCACTTTCCATCTTCCCCGCCAGAGGTGCAGCCCAGCTGCCGTGGTCAATTTCCAGGGCTGGCTTGTCAGTCAGAATCAGCTATGAAAGTATATGACATCATGTCACTTATCTGATTCAAGTCCTTCCGTGGCTCCCTCTGGCGTTTAGAAGGACAGTCAACCTCCTGGCTTTGGCCTGCAGAGTCCTGTATGATTTGTCTGCTCCTACTTTCCAGAGCTCGCTCCACCCCCCTTCTCTGTGCTCTGGACATGCTGAGTGTGGTCTGTACAAGCACTCTGTTCTTCTCAGTCCTGGGCCTTTGCACTGCTGTGCCTTCTGCTTTCTCCCTGTCTCCTTCACCCCTGAGCTTGATCTCCCCCATCTCTTCCTCCATTTGTGATTGCATATTCCTTTGTACACTCTTTTATTTATTGTCTGTCTCCAACCGAGGTCAGAAGTATGTCTCTCCTGGCATGGCTTTATCACTGACCGCCAGCTTCTAGCGAGCTCCCAGTCAGTGCTGACGGGTGGTTGAATGGAGGGGCATGAATGGACACAGTTCTGAGCTCGAAGCATGTGTGGTAATGTAAGGTACAGACCGTAGGGCCTCAGAGGAAAGCACAGGAGTCACACCACTTCATGAACTGCAGGACTGGACATTCATATCACCAGGCCTCCCTGGGACAAATGTCCATCTGAATGAGGACATGTACATTTTCACAAACTCTTACTAGTTCCTGGAAACAGATTGTGTCTCTCTGATTGTCTATTACATTCTTCTTCTTTTTTTTTTTCCAAACTGCTGAAGATCCTGGAACCAAACCAAAGTAATCTGCATTTCCATTTTTATGTCTTAATTTATAAACTGTGCCTTATAATTTACAAGCACTCACTTAGTGTCTCTACCAGAGCCTCAACAAATAACAGCTCTGCCAGCCCTACTCCTCCAGTCTTCCCCTGCACTCTGCTCGGGATGGGCTGCTGCTGGCTCTAGCATGGCGTGGTGGTTTGAATGAGAATGGCCCCCATAGGCTTATAAATTTGAATGCTTGGTGGAACTGTTTGGGAAGGATTAGGAGGTGTGGTCATGTTGAAGAAGTGTCCCTGAGGGTGGGCTTTGAGATTTCAGGACCCATGCCATTTCTCAATTAGCACCCTCTCTCTGACTCCTACTTGCATATCAGGATGTAAGCTCTCAGCTACTGCTCCAGCACCATGCTCTCCTGCCTGCCTGATGCCACACTCCCTGCCGTGATGGTCTTAAACTCACCCCCTGAAATTTTAAGCACCCAATAAACTCTTCTATGAGCTGCCTTGGTCTCTTCGCAGTAATAGAACAGGAACTAAGATCCTTGGGGGCATTAATGACAGTGACAGTGATGATTATTAGTCTTGTGCTACAGGTGAGAAAAGAAGACATCTAGTGATGGAGTGGTGTGACTAAGAAGGTGCCTGTAAGAGAAGGGGCCAGGCCTAGACCTGTGTCTCTGCATTTGCTCATGCCTGTGGCCCTTTCAGGAACAGGGGACAGTGCTGCTAGGGGTGGGGTCACCTTTTGTGCAGCCCTGGCATCTGCTCCCCTCCTTAGACCCCCAGCAGCCAGTTCTGGAGTATAACCTTTCTGGCTGGGTCCTTGGTGAGCTTGGGTAAGTGGAAAATGCCTCTGAGCTCAGCTTTCCCACCCAGAAAATGGACAGATCCTTTCACCAAGGTGTGTGTGTGTGTGTGTGTGTGTGTGTGTGTGTGTGT
>CABHPR010131529.1:456-23028 GCA_902168415.1 Peromyscus melanophrys
TGTGTGTGTGTGTGTGTGTGTGTGTGTGTGTGTGTGTGTGTGTGTGTTACATGCATATTACTGTGGGTGCAAATGCATGTACTCTGGCACAGGTGTAGAGGTAAAAAGACAATCTTGAGTGTTCATCTTTGCCTCCCACCTTGTTTGAGAGAGGGATTTTGTTCACCACAGTATACATCAAGTTCACTGGCCCACAAGCTTCTGAGGCTTCTCCTGTCTCTAGTACTCATCTCACTGTAGGAATGCTGAGATTCAGTTGTGTGCTACTGTGTGTAGCCTTTTGTGGGTTCTGGTTATTTGAATACAAGTTCTTATGCTTGCGCAGCATGCACTTTACCTACATCTCTCCAGTCTCATATATACTTTTGATTTTCGCTTGTCTTCACACTTTATGTTATCTATTTTTTAAAAGATTTATTTACTATGTATACAGTGTTCTGCCTGCGTGCCAGATCTCATTACAGATGGTTGTGAGCTACCATGTGGTTGCTGGGAATTGAACTCAGGACCTCTGGAAGAGCAGCCAGTGTTCTTAACGGCTGAGCCATCTCTCCAGCCCATGTTATCTAGGTTTAAACATCTCCCTAACAGACACTTAATGAATAAAAGTGAACCTAATTGGTTTTTTTTGTTGTTGTTTGTTTGCTTGTTTTATTTTGTTTTGGTTTTAGATTTTTTAAAGGATGGTTCTCTGCTTACCTACAAAATGGATCATTCTGACTTGGAGATCTAGGTAAAAATAGTTTGTAAAATGGAACAGGGTCAAATATATTTCTGAAATACTCAGAGTAACAGTTCTAAGTGCACCCTCGACTCCTTAATGAAAGTTTTGACAGTCATGTCCACTCTTACCTCAGGCTATCCCAAAGTCCTGTTGCCAGAACCAGTCAGTTCATCAAGTTGCCCCACAGCCAAAAGATGGAAATGGTTTAACATGCTCATTTTATATGGCTAACTAATCTCATCAAACTGAAAGTTTTGAGTCCAGGAGCTGAAATTTCTAAGGCAGTAAGATGCCTAGTATGATCAGTGCTGAAAGCTAAGTGTATGGTGGTACAAATACCTAGTTATAGTTAAAGGAAGATGGCATCAATTCAAGCATGCCAGAGACCAGCACTTTCATAGACTCTGTGGTCCCCTTAATTCTGTGTTGGCAGGGTGAATATAGAGATACCTTTTATATAGTTATAGGCAGCAACAGGATAATGACACCCCTAAAAGATGAAATTATGGGGACAGTTGGTAAACTGTTTGTCACAGAAGCATGAGAACCTGCATTCATCCCATCATTACCCACATATAAAGAAAGACAAGCAGGGTAGTCCATACCTGTAACCCTAACACTAGAAGGGAACAGACAGGAAGTTCCCTGGGATTTCCCAAACAGTCCTATTTAATCAGTGAGCAAAAATAATAATAATAATCATATCATAAATAAGTTAGAAAAATGATTGAGAGAGATATCCAGTGTTGACCTTTGGCTTCCATAGACATGCCCACACATGTAGGCGCACACACACGTGAATACACACACATTCAGAAAAAGAAAGAGAAAAAAAGGTTAAGGTTCTGTGATCAGAGATGTTTCTAGGTCTGCGGATTTCAGACTTGGCCCTGTCCTTAAAGCATCATGACATAGATGGCTTCTGTCTTCTCTATTATCTTCGAGAAAACTCAGAATTCAATGCCAAGGCTCACCTTATAGTCATCATTCCTTAGCACTCTTTTAAGCATGTCCAACTTCCACTGTATTTCTTTGTTCTGTTCTCTTTCTCTCAGCTCACATAGTTTAATAGTAAGTCTCTTAAAGCCCCTTCAAAAAAGACCTTTGTGTAAGGATAGAGGATACATAAATAAGCTACAGGGTAATTGACACTGCGAAAATGTCTTAGAGCTTGACCTTCACCGTGTCCCTTCCCATGGACCACTTGCCTACTCAACACAGTGACAACAGGGGAAAGTGCTCACAGCTTCATCTATCACTCCCACATCTGTTAGGTGACATCTTTAGCCCCTTGCTACTTCTGTAATTAAAGCATCAGGGACTCCAGTCTCCATTTCTACCTTACTGTGTCTTTTCTTTATGAACAAATGGCCCCAGGAACTTCTTTAAAATTAATAAAGCATCCAATGGAGAGAGGCAGAAGCTGTCTCTCCTTGATTAGTTACTAATCCTGTGCTGTTTCAGAAAGAACACTTCTATTTTCTTGTTTTGTTTGTTTCCAGTTCATTAAAGAGGCTGAGATGTGGGTTTAGAACTGAGAAGTCCTGGGCTTGAATCTCAGTTCTTCCACTAAGCAACTAAGCATAGGAATTTTGTTTACCTTCTAAATCTCTCTCTGTCTCTCTCTGTCTCTGTCTCTCTCTTTCTCTCTCTCTGTGTGTATGTGTGTATGTGTGTGTGTGTGTGTGTGTGTGTGTGTGTGTGTGTGTGTGTGTATTCCTTGTTGGGGGGGTGCATATGTGAACACATGTGTGTAGAAATCAGAGGAGAAACTTAGATATCTTCCATAGCCATTCTCTACGTTGCTTTTTGTGGCAGCTCCTACCTAGAGTTCATTGATTCAGCTATGCTCACTAGCCAACAAATTTCAAAGAACCTCCTGGCTCTGTCTCCTATTGCTAAGATTACATGTGCACACTGCCATATCTGGCTTTTCATACTGGTGTTTGTCCCTGGGTTAGGAGATGGAGGTGGAGGC
The DNA here is from genome assembly GCA_902168415.1 of Peromyscus melanophrys. Classification (NCBI taxonomy): domain Eukaryota; kingdom Metazoa; phylum Chordata; class Mammalia; order Rodentia; family Cricetidae; genus Peromyscus; species Peromyscus melanophrys. The sequence continues at coordinate 3,159 of CABHPR010131529.1, forward strand.
AGAGAGAAATAGGCAAAGAGACTGCACTTGTATATGTAGGTACGCATATATATGTGGAGGCTGCCATTCCTCAGAAGCCATTCACCCAGCTTTTAGAAACAAGGATATAATCTCTCACTGGGATCTGGAGCTTGCTGATTAAGCTGGCCTGATCCCTGGGTATCTTTGGTCTCTGCCTTCCCAGTCCTAGAATTACAAGTACTTTCCATCATACCCAGCTTTTGTTATGAGGATTGTGGTACTCATGCTTGCTCAACAGGCACTATACTAACTGAGCCAATTTCCTAGCCCCATTATAGAGTTTTATCTCCAAAATAGGAGTCATTTCAGACAGATACCTTGGCAATGGAAGCTAAAGTAGACTAGAGCCCTTAACTGTAGTTTCTCTCTCAAGAGTTTCCATTACCAATGATCAAGCAATGTCTAAATATATTAAATGGAAAATTCCAGAAATAAGTGTTACGTAAGTTTTAATTTAATTGCCTGTGTTCTGGCCAGTTTGATGAATTTTTGTAGCATCCCACTTAGTCTTCCTGGGATGTGTATTATTCCTTTGACGAGTTTTCATACTTATATGCTACTTGTGTATCAGTCAATTCATAGGTGTCTCATTGATCAGATGAGCTGTGTTCTCACAGTAACCTTTATGCTACTCAATAGGAGCTCCAAAGTACAAAGGCAATGATGCTGGACATTTTATTACAATGCATGGATGCAGCCATTCTGCTTTATTAATAGTTACTGCTGTTAGTCTACAGTCGGATGTTTCCTGTGTCCCGCCAGGTCCCACAGCCACTCAGACCCAAATAAACACACAGAGGCTTATAATAATTACAAACTATATGGCCATGGCCTATTGCTCAAGCTTCTTGCTAGCTAGTTCTTATAACTAAACTCAGCCCATTTCTATTAATCTATATGTCAACACATGTTCCATGGCTTTACCTATGTGCCATTACATGCACGGTGGGATGGCGCCTCCCTTCCTCTCCTCTGCCTTTCTTCTTCCTGTCGTTTTCTTTAATTTCCTACCTACCTATAACCTGCCCTGCCATAGACTAAATGGCTTTATTTATCCATCAATCATAGCAACACATATTCGCAGCACACAGAAAGACCTCCCACATTAGTCTCTCACTGTGGCTGACTTATAGATTAAATGTGATCATGTATGTATAAATGCCATAAAAAGAATAATGCCCATGCAGAGCATTCGGTTCTGTGGTTTCTGGCATGCACCAGGATGTGGGGAGGGGTGGAGAGGGGTGTCTTACAACATATCCTCTGTGCAGAGGTTAATATACCAAGTAAAGTGCTGGTTCATAAATTCAGTACCAATACCACTTTTTTTTTCTTTTTTTTTGGTTTTTCGAGACAAGGTTTCTCTGTGTAGCTTTGCGCCTTTCCTGGAGCTCACTTGGTAGCCTAGGCTGGCCTCGAACTCATAGAGATCCGCCTGGCTCTGCCTCCCGAGTGCTGGGATTAAAGGCGTGCGCCACCAACGCCCGGCCCACCAATACCACTTTATACTTCTATGAAATTCTATCAGAAAAATAACCCTACACAGTTTCCCACATGTGTTTTGCAGTTTGGCTAGTCATGAGACTACAACTTAATAATGGAAACTTAACTGCTTATTTGGCCCTTCTCTCTGGCATTTCCTCTTACCACCAAGTAACTGAAAGTCAGCAAAAGTATCCAAAGCCACTCCTAACCACTGTCTCACTTGTCCCTATAGTTCTGTGAATTGATCTATTTGAACAAAGGAGAATGGCTATATCAAAGCCTAGCCTAAGCCTGATTGCAACCTTTCAACCTTTTCTGTTTCTAATCTGTTCAGAGAAGCATGATCAAAAGTACAAGAGCAGGTTGAAACAGTTAAGGGAAAGAAGAGGATGTGTCTAGAAAATGTTTCCTTGGAGTCATCCACCACCTCTCACTCTTGCAGTCTCTCTACCTCATCTTCCTCATAGATCCCTGAGCCTTGAGGGGAGGGGTCTGATGAAAACTTTCTATTTAGGACTGAGTGCTCCAAGGTCTCTTACTCTCTGCACATCATTTAGTTGTGGGTCCCCATGTTAGTTAGCATCTACTGTAAGAAGAAGCTTCTCTGGTGGGGATTGAGTGATGCACTGATCTATGAGTCTAGCAATATATTTTATTAGGAGTCATTTTACTCCTATATTCCTTTATCAGGATAATAGTATTAGGATTTCCCCTAGGTCCATGAACTGTCTAGTTTTAGGTTCTTGGTCACTTGAGCAGTATTAGGTATAGGTCCTGTCTCATGGAGTCGTCCTTAAATCGAATCAAAAGTGATTGGTTACTCCCACAAATTTTATACCACTATTACACCAGTGTGAATACCTTGCAGACAGATCTCTATTTTTGCTTGCAGAGTTCATAGCTTGGAGATACTGATGATTACTTTTCACTTTAAGTAGTGTGTATAATACCTTCCAACACTACGAATGCTAGTCAGTAGAGGTGAAGCTTCTAGCTGAATGTCAGCTGAATATCTCCGTGTTCAATGACTTAAGTGTATGGTATTTTCAACAATAGGGTCTTACTGTCAGATTGTGACGCGTGGCCAACAGCGTTGGAAATAGCCTGTAATGTTCTTTGCGGGGCAGGGGAAGTGTCTGTAGAACCCAGTCCTGGTACTGGAAGTTTTATTTGATAGCATATGGTGTCTAGCTAGGGTATTGTCTCCCAAATTATGTGGTTTTTTTTTAACTCACAAGCTTTATAAGAAGCTTCTGTAGTATCAGGTTTCCATGTGACTTTTCAAAAGACTTCAGCTTTAGTTATGCCTCTCCATAGGCTCTCTGCTACCCTGATCTCCCCATTTAATCCTCCCCTTCTAATTTTCACTTTATCCTTTTACAACATGATATCCCACCTCTCCTTCCTTGGAAGATTCCCCTCTTCTTTCTCTGAAAAATTAAAAAAATTTAAAATGAAATTGTGTAGATTACTGAAGAATACAAAATTCCAGTCTCACTCCAGACCATCAAAATAAAAATGAGACTAGATATGAATTTCCATTTTTGTTTTAAGTGACTTGAATAACTTCTATGCATGCCAGACTTAAGAACCTCATTGGTAGACCAAGCATTTTCCTGTTACAGGTAAGGAAATGCACAACTATCACCCAGCATTCCATATCCCTGGTAGTCAGAAGTTCTGCTCCAGATTAGACTCAGGTATGGTTAAACTGTTCTTGGGATCACTCTGAAGCTCAACTGCCAATAGCACCACACACCGACATTGTGTACAGTGGTGGCACTCTCATCGACCATACGGTATTGCCCTCCAGGTAATCATGTCCAGCCTGAGGCTCAACTCTAAACCCAAGTTAAGATGAATTATGACCGCTTTCACTTTTGGGTGGATGAACAGAGAACTTTAGCATGGTTACAGTTATGGAATAAGTTCCATGAATCCTAATTAAAAAGAGAACTTGTTTGCACTGGAAGCACCTTCTTTCTAATATTCAAATATTCAAGGTATCTATCTTTTAATGGGGGTGCTATGTGAATCCATCATACTGACTGGGCTTGAAATGGCTTCTTGGATTGAGAAAGTACTTTTCAGCTTCAGGGACACCACTGGAAAAGAGAGATACTCAGTGGGCAGGAATCTAAGCATGAGACTTCTGTCCTATTATCAATTCAATGTAGGTTTGTTACTAACCATGTTTGTTAGACACCAAGGACTTTGCAGCAAGAATGAACTCACAAATGAACCTCCATTTTCCAAAGCATCGCATGACTTCTAACTAGAGAAACAACTTTTCACTCCTAATAAAAAGTTTCTCCCTAGCTGTTCTGAATATGCAGGAACATTCAAAAATAAATGCAATTACTTTTATAATTTGTTACGTTGTGCATATATGCATGTATGTGTGGAGGCTCTGGCCTCTGTGCGATGACCTCAGGTCATCATCAGATGTCTTCTGTCTTTGAGTCAGGGTCTGTCTCTGTCACTGAAACTGGAGCTCTCTGAGTCAGCTACATTGACCAGCAAGCACCAGGGATTCTTTGTCTCTGCATCATTAATGATGAGATTACAAGCATTTGCCATCATATCTGGGTACTTACATGGGTTCTAGAAATTCTGATCAGAGTCCCACAATTGTACAGTGTAGCAGGAATCTTAAAAAGTTCTTATTAATAAAATCAAACCTGAGGCCAGTTATTGGGGTGAATGCTGGAAAATCAGAGAAGCAGAACAAGCCACAGCTTCCTCACCTTGCCAGTTCCTCAGCTGATCCTGTTTCCTCAGACTGGAAACCTCTGAGTCCTCATCTAGAATGAATCTCAGCTGAACTGCTGCTCAAAAGCCTGAATGCTTAACCAGCCAAATGCTTCTAGTTTCTGGTCTCCATGCCTTATATATCTTTCTGTTTTTGCCATCACTCCCTGGGATTAAAGGCTCACTTCTTGGGATTAAAGGCGTGTATCCCCATGCCTGGCTGTATCCTTGAACACAGGGATTTCTGCCTCTGGAATGCTAGGATTAAAGGCGTGTGCTACCACTGCCTATCCTCTATGTTTAATATTGTGGCTGTCCTGTTCTCTGACGCCAGATAAGTTTATTAGCGTGCACAATATTTTGGGGAACACAATACCCCCACAATACAGCAAGTGCTTTGTCTACTGAGCTCTATGTCCAGCCTCATTTACACAATTTATTAACTTTGCATAAGACAAATCTGGGCTCCACCATTAACATGCTAGGTGATCATGTAACCATATTTATGCTATAAAAAGAACCAGGGCTGGCCAATCACCAGTAAGAAGATGACAACCCTATTTTAATGCATTAAAAGATAGAATATATTTAAAGCGTCTCACCTTGAGATTGATATGATATAATATGATATGATGTATGAGCAACTATTTACTGAGAGTCCAGTGCACGGGTACATATCCTTACTTTAGATACTGTTTTGATCTTGTCCATGAATTAAAACCATTATTTTAGGATATATTTTGAAGTTGTAGGTACACACAATTAAACATATATTTTCTAGAAAAGTATAGTGGCAGATCGAGAAAAAGAGTCATGTTTTATGAACCTGCTGGCAGGGAGGTTAAACACCAGCTCTGTGAACACTGACATTCATTTATGTCTGAGTCAAGGTACTTGATGGCTCCATCTAAAGTATAAATTACCGTCTACTTCAGGAGTGTCACTTGAAATGTGGAGTATTTTTTTTTTTTTTTTTTTTGGTTTTTCGAGACAGGGTTTCTCTGTGTAGCTTTGTGCCTTTCCTGGAACTCACTTGGTAGCCCAGGCTGGCCTCGAACTCACAGAGATCCACCTGGCTCTGCCTCCCGAGTGCTGGGATTAAAGGCGTGCGCCACCAATGCCCGGCGAAATGTGGAGTATTAAAGGGGGGTGTAGAAGTGGTTCTAGAAAAACAAATGAGATAATTGGAGCCTTTTGATGGTAACTTAAAAACGTTATGATATCCCTATCCACCAAAAGATGACATTGCCAAAAATGTCCCTGATTTCCTAGATACTGAGCTATGATGTGAGTCCACATTGACTATTGCCACTTGAGTAGTCAAAACATAGTATTTATTTCAAATGGAATACAAGGACATTTGAAATCAGCAGGGAAATCTCCTGTGTTTTGTTATACAAAATAATATTAACCAGCTTAGGAATGCCAGAGAAATGGTGAGCTTTGCTTAAGAAAAGTGGCAACTATTTCCTATGCTTCATGAGACATGAGTTCTAGAGGGGCACACAGTTCAAAACACTCCTGTAGTTCAGTGACAGTCAAGAGTTCCCACCTTCTGATATACCATACTTTGCCAAATGAAAACAAAACAGAAGTGACAGAACAATTATAACTACAGGAAAGTAAGAAAATATTCAAGAAATGCTTATTATTTGGGTCTTGTTATCATGACGCTAGATACTCTTGTGTGAAACCAGAAGAAATGACATCACCCATAGAAACTCAATGATAAATATCTGAACAGGGTTCATCTGCGATGAGTCCAAGTTTGTAGCTAGAGTTTTCCTGCCGGGCCCACAGTCAGGACAAATCTCTGTCACCCGCCAGTCCCACAGCCGCTCAGACCCAACCAAGTAAACACAGAGACTTATATTGCTTACAAACTGTATGGCCGTGGCAGGCTTCTTGCTAACTGTTCTTATATCTTAAATTAATCCATTTCTATAAATCTATACCTTGCCACATGGCTTGTGGCTTACCAGCATCTTCACATGCTGTTTGTCATGGTGGCGGCTGGCAGTGTCTCCTCAGCCTTCCACTTCCCAGAATTCTCTTCTCCTTGTCCCGCCTATACTTCTTCCTGCCTGACCACTGGCCAATCAGTGTTTTATTCATTGACCAATAAGCAACATGTTTGACATGCAGACCATCCCACAGCACAAGTTATTGCTTGCTCAGACCAATACAAAGAAAAATGAAAGCATTAAAGAAGCCGGGGCATGTTTTGGAAAAGGAGAAAGAGTTTTGTGTGGTCTTCATGACAATTGAGGTAGAGCCAAGCTCTATTCGGAGAGGCTTTAAGGAGAGGAGTGAAAAGGGCAATAGAACCCAAATGGTAGGAATGCAGAAAGAGGAATACTTAGAATGGTCAGGAATAAACAGAGAGAATTGGCAAAGATATAAGGAAAAGGGAATGGTGTGGGATAATGCTTTTGTACACTGGTTTAATAAAACGCTGATTGGCCAGTAGCCAGGCAGGAAGTATACGTGGAGTGAGCAGATGAGGAAAATTCTGGGAAAACTAAGGACAGAGTCAGGAGTCACCAGCCAGACACAGAGGAAGCAAGATGTCAAGGCAGAACTGAGAAAAGGTACCAAGCCACGTGGCTAAACATAGATAAGAATTATGGGTTAATTTAAATGTGAGAGCTAGTCAGTAATAAGCCTGAGCTAATGGCCATACAGTTCATAAATAATGTAAGCCTCAATCTGGGCAGTGGTGGCACATGCCTTTAATCCCAGCATTCAGGAGGCAGAGGCAGGATCTCTGTGTGTACAAGGTCATCCTAGGCTACAGAGTGAGTTCCAGGAAAGGCGCAAAGCTACACAGAGAAACTCTGTCTTGAAAAACCAATAATAATAATAATAATAATAATAATAATAATAATAATAATAATAAAAGCCTCTATGTGTTTACTTGGTTCCCAGCGGCTGTGGGACCAATGGGTGAGAGAGATTTGTCCTGACCGCAGGCCAGGCGGGACACAGGAAAACTCTGACTACAAGGGAAGGGTAGGGAAAGAAGGCTAACCTAAACTTAAACCTAAAATGTCATAAGGAAACCTATATTTTACTAATAAATAAATAAATAATATTCATATAATAATAAAGAAAAAAGACAAAAATAAAATATAAGAATATCCTTGTTTTTTTAAATAAGGATGCCCTCTTTTCTTCTGTCAGTCAACTAAAAACTTAGTAAATACTTACTGCTTTGCTATTGACCTTAATGTAAGGACCTTGGCTTTCATGGTGAATTAGGTCCCCTTTAGAGAAGCTCCCCTTGCAGTGTTATTGTGGCTGGGAGGGAAGACCAGTCATAAGCTTGTTAATTATAATGATGGTATCATTATATCATCATTCTGTCTACGAGTCAGGTGATGTTGGGATTTCGTCTCCATGGGATAGTCCAGACTCATGAGTGTAGGAGCCCTGGTCTCAGTACAAGAACCAGGTTGGCAACTGGAGGAAATACTATTCAACTAAGTTAATCTTGGAGGAAAGATTCTAGGTTATGTCCACACTCATGCTGATCCACTACCCACAGATCAGTGACCCAGCCTGGGTGAATTAGGGGAATTAACACAATCCATGATGTGTCTATATAATTCCCAACTTCATCTACATCCCAAGGCATTCCTCCCAGCTGAAGGGTGAGTGGTTTAAGTGAATACGTAGCAACATAAACACATTGAAAAATTTAAGTGGGGACTAAAAAGATGGATCAGTGGTTGAAACCACTCACTGTTTTTGCAGAGGACCCAGGTTTTGTTCCCAGCACCTGCATGGCAGCCAATAACCACTGTAGCTCCAGTTCCAGAGGATCTGACAAACTTTCTGACATTCCTGAGCACCAGGTACTCAGATGGTGCACATACATGCAGGCAAACACTCATCCACATAAAAATAACTAAGTAAAATAATGCTTAGATGAGTGTATAAAGTATTAAGCCTTGGTGGATATCAGAAGAAATCTTCTTAATTAAGTTTGATACCTTTCTAATGAGATTAGAGAACATAAGTGAGTTAGTGACCTTCATGTATGGAGAGAGTACCACTCAGTGGCAGAGTACTTGCCTAGTATGTGTGAGGTCCTGGGCTTTATTCCCCAGTATTAAAACAAAATAAAATAAGCAAAACAAACAAACAAACAAAAAGCCTACCAACCAAAAAGGAAAGAAAGAAATCTCCCAGCTAATCCTCACATTATAGTTTTTGAGTGGAGAATATTCTAAAAAATTGAGAAAGGAGATAGTTTGTGAAATTTGACCATTATTATTTGGGAAAAAATGAAGATTAATTCCATAACCATCACTTTCCCCCTACACAGAAGATTTCAACAATTTCTGTTCACTTCAGTTTATCTTGCCAACTTGGTCAATGTGTGACATTTAATGAAAGCTAACTCCAGCAAGAGTTCTTAGCAGCAGGGAGTATGACATTGACCCACAGTCAATTTTCAGAGACCTTGAGATATTATACAGCAAGTAATCCATGCCATCTGTGGAGAATGCTATGTGGCTGCTTCCACAGGAAGACTTTTTTGTCAAGAAAAGAAGTCCATAAATAGCAATAAAAAACATAGTATTGTCTGTAGTGTGGTCCACAAAATAGAAAACGCCAAATGAAATCATCCTGCAGTCCCTAGATTGTATTTCACCTATATTCAATTTTAAGTCTGACCTCTTCCAACAGTCTCCTATTCCTTCTGTGTTTACATGAATTTCTGCTTTCAGAGGAATGGTACCCAGTGGGAAAAGCAGGAACATTTTTATAAGGTTAACATTAACATTGAAAGGAGCACAATGTTGAAGGTATTTGCTAACACTGTTTTTCAGATAAGGTCTTGCTATGTAGCCCAGGATGGCCTCAAACTCCAAAAGTTCCCACATTGCTCATGCTAGTTTATGCGTATCCATCCTCCACTATTACCAGCATTTCTTTGCATGTTTATCAAATAAATTTTAAGTTCTATGGAAAGCCATTCTTTGAATGGTAAAAGCAATCCTGATTTCTTCAATCCAATAACTGAGTATCCTCATTTCTGAATTGCTCATATTTTTGTCTCCCTATCTTCAACACCTGCTCTCATTTAAGCTGCAATTTGCTGATTTCTGGAAGCTTTCTGCATGGTCAAAAATGAATATCGCTGCTTCCTTACTACTTGAGGGACATCATTTAAAAAAAATGTCTTACTACAATGAGAGGTGAAGAACAGGGGGCAAGACTTGGTCACTGGATAGGAGCAAGCAGCATAGTGCCCACTTAAAGATACATTTGTGATTGTAGTAATAAATTATTTTAAAATAATCACACAGGCCTTCACACACACTGATATACACACTGTGTGTGTGTGTGTGTGTGTGTGTGTGTGTGTGAGAGAGAGAGAGAGAGAGAGAGAGAGAGAGAGAGAGAGAGAGAGAGAGAGCGCAAAACCCTAGGACATATTAATTCTCCTCACAGAGTATGTAATACATGCTGTCTGAAAGGAAAATAAACACCTATTGGAAACCCTGCCTGCTCCCAAGTACTGTACACCATTATGTAAGTGACCTACCTGCTTTTGTTTAATGTTGATTGAAGGACAATAAGGTGCACTGTATCATGGTTTATAAGCCGATAAAATGGATTAATACTTAATTGGTGCCATGGTAATCAGACCTCACAGAGACAAGAACAGAATGTGCATTGATAATACCATGAGAAAAACTGACAAAGAGTGAGTGAGGATATCTCTCTTCCCATCTTGATCTCCTAGGAACCCATCACAGGTGTCCTCAGAGGAACACGCACTGCTAATACTACAGTGATTGTGTGTTATGTACCAGGGATAGGTAACATTTTCTGATGGGAATGAGGCAAAGAGAAGCAAATATATCTCCTTTCTAAACTACAGAGAAAATAAAAACTGAATATATTGATAAAGTAAAAATATTAAAACGACATTAAATAAAAACAGGCTTTAAATTTTAAAAAGTTTTGTCTCAGGGTATCACCCCTACATTACTCCCATAGCACAAAATAAACTATAGCTTTATTGGCACCTTCTTAAGCAGATGATCAAACTGGGCATTGCCAACCAGTGTTTCAGCCTGCCACTGGCCCTCAAGACTTGCTAGGTTTGGGTGTCTATAGATACCACCCAGGAAATGTTACTGACAAGTATATATGACCTGAGTTTAACTAAGAAACAATAAACAAATAAGAAGGTGGTATACTTGCCACAATCCTGGGGTCTTCCAAAGAGCAACATCTTAATATAGACAGATTCATGAAAAACTATAAAATACTACTGAGAAAAAATAAAATTGACTGTTTCAGAGGACTAATAAGATTTGACAGTCTATAACAGAGTATGGTAGCCAGATTGTGTGACTGTACTATATATTTTATTTTTACAAGTCCTAAAAGAAAGGAACAGGGACATTCCCAGCAAGATAAATAAAACTTGTTCATGGAGATTGAAATATTAATAATCCCGATTGTATGGCCACATGTTATATACAACTCTTGAATCTCTGACTAGGATTCCATAGACATATATAATTACTGTGAGTCAGCTTTTCACTATCATCTTAAAAAGTAGACCCAGACTGCTGGAGTGATTGGTAAACAGTTAGAGTACTTGCTGTTCTTCCAGGGGGATTTGTTCTCAGAACCTGGGGATGTCACAACCACCTATGATTCCAATTCCAGAGCATCCTACATACATACAGTCTTCTATCCTCTGTGGGCACATACACATTCTTCACACATACATACATACACACACACACACACACACACACACACACACACACACACACACATAAAATAATTTTAAAAAATTAATTCTTGATCAGCTGTAACCTACTTTTCTTAATCATAAAAAAAGTTTAAAAGCCAAAGGCATGGAAATTGTTCTCATTGATGAATCTAGAGATGTATCCAAATGTGATATACAATCTTTACTGAATTGGGAGTATGGGAAAATTTTTAAGAGGCAATTTTAGAACAAATGAAAGAAGTCAACTTTGAGTCCTCTCGGCTGTACTACTGGTAATCACTGTTGCATACAAAAGTGTCCATTTCTTTAGGAAATATATGTGGAAGTAAAGTGAATTAATGGCTATGATATGCAACACTCAAATAGTTCTGCACAGAGAAAGATCAAAAGAAAAAACTACATCATAGCAGGGTATGGTTGCATGGTGATCTGTAACATAGGGATGGAAGGAGAAGTACACACCACAATCTGTTTGTATACACTTGAGTGCAAGTTGGTAAAAGGTAAAGTTTTATTCCACAGAGTATTATGGGGTGGAGAAGTCAGTTCTCGTGGGAGAATGAGTCTTGTGTGAGGTAGGCTGCTTGTGCTCAGCACCTGCTCTCAGGGAGTGTTGCTCATGCTCAGTTGGTCTTAGAGATAGGTACTGAAAAGAGAGTGATAAAATACATTTAGGGGGTTCCTATTCTGACCGAATCTCCAATATCCATTAGGATTCTCAGTGATACTCTGAGTTGGGTTGGGTTTGTACAGAGAATAAATGAGTGAGGTTGAATGGCAACATCCTCAGCATCCTCCTAGTGAGCAGGAAGGAAGGAAGAAGGACTAGCAGTCAGGAAGGGGAGGTTGAGCAACAATGCAGGCTCAACATAGCTCTGACATTCCACAAGGAGATTTGAAGCTGCACTGCATAGCTGTCTCTACCTGGAGCAAGAACCATGCTGGATGCTCCAACATCTCCCATGCCTGCAACCTGCCTCAGGCTAGAGGACCTTAGATGAGATGAGTGTCCTCAGCAAAAGCAGCTCCCATGGAGGGCTGTCTGATTCCAACCTCACTAGCTTCTGCAGAAATCCTCTGCCCACAGTCCTGAAGGCATCCAGTCCAGATTACAAAGCTCTTTGCTTCTACTGTTGTCTTATATATTGTTTTAATAATTTTTATAACAGTCAGTCACACATAATTGTTTATAATGCCTATTCAACAACTTCCTTTTATTCTTAAATAAAATATAAACATTGTTAGTATATTAATTATTTCAAATTTTCTTCAAAACATAACTTAACATCCCTTAGTTCATAGCGTCGAGTTTGGAAGTTACCAAAAACAGAATAAATGTTAGCTTGAGAAAACAAACAAGTATTGGAGGCTCAAAGACTAAGCTAAGATAGTCCAGTGGCATGTAAAAGTTAATGAATTGCCCTTTCCAAATTCTCACAACTACTGAGTAATAGAGTAGAAGCTAGAATTCAAGTTTGCAAGACCTGTGGACAATGTCTTCATGTCTCTATCATGAGTGAATAATGAGCAGGAGCACTGAGTCTCAGCAAGAACTTAAGTATCTCCTTGCTCACCACAAGAACCTCTTGTAGGCAAAGCTTGTGCTACAGCTTAACATTAAAGACAAAGGAGGGATGGTTTATTATTAAATACCCTGTAGCTAGGCATCCAAAATTCACAGCCACACATAGATTGTCCAATGGTCATTGCTTTAGATTATGGAACGTTTGTATACTACATCATCTCTAACTTCTAGAGGTAAGTGTTCCCTTCTCCTGCTCACCTTTTCCTTTCAGCTCCTTCACTGATGTGTTGTTTGAAGCCTGAGACCACACCAAAAACTCTTATTTCCTGTCAGGAAACAAACTTGTCTTCTAATTCTTATGGCTCATTTTCCCTAGAAGACAAACTTTTCATCCTCATTCTTTGACAAATGGTCCTCCATGACCCAGACACATTTTGTGTGACTGCAAAGAATCAGATCTTGGTGCTGAAGAGATGGCTCAGCTGTTAAGAGCACTCACTGTTCTTGCAGAAGACTAAAGTTCAGTTTTAGCACTCAATTGGACAGCTCACAACCTCTTAAAACATCAGCTTAGAGCATCCAGTGCCAGCAGACACCCACAGAAATGTGCCCACAATTGCTTATATTCATAAATACATTCACATAAATAACAGTACTAACAACAACAACAACAACAATAATAATAATAATAATAATAATAATAATAATAATAATAATAATAATGAGAACTACCCCTTTCCCACTACAGGGCTAGTGCTCCTTTCAATATTTCTTTATGCATTATTACAGGCAATAAGTCTCTATTTCCAAATTGCCATATGTTGCCTATCCTATGTTTGTTGTATTTTACATATGAGTTACATAACTGTTTGCTCACATTCTTACTAGAAAATACAAATTTATGTATACCATACATACAATACACACATTGCAAAAGATAAGAACTTTCTGTTCATCTCCTCAAGAAATACTTAAGAATTGTTTGTTTTTCTAAGCACTGGCAGTTACAACCTTGGAGAATGAAAAGGCAAACAGAGCTATAGTCTATACTCTTGTTTATTGAGGTTCTTAGTTGAAAATGAACATCAGTAGTAGAATAATCTTTGACTCAAGAGATGTCAACTTTCATCTTAGCTTTGCCTCCAAATACTACCTATGGGTCAGGAAACCTCTGAAAAAATAGATTAACAATTACTATTCCTTAAGGACATTCAATTTAGGAAGAAAATTACTGCAAATGCATTTCCATAATAAAAAGAATCAATTTCATTCACAATGGTGCTTTTAACTGTCCCTTCCTTGCTATTTTCTTAAATTGAGATCTTTACAGAGTTCTTCCAAAAATATTTCTTAAGGTTTTCTCACTGGTAGCTCTACCCTGGTATCATGAAGCTGGAATCATAGGGAAAGGTAGAAGAGATAAATGAATACATAAATACAATGACAATTGCTGATTGTATTATGTCCTATGAATATAAAAGCATATAAAAGTGATGTTTGCTAAAAAGCATTGACTCCTTACTTGTGCTCACAAGGAAACTAAAAGCAAGGTACAAGCTATCTAAATGTCTCTTGTAATTTCTTCAACTTGCAGTCATGTTGGCTTCCAGGGATAGTAAGACTAGTCTTTGTGACAAGGGACAGAAACTACAACCAAGGATGGCTGAAGGACAGAACAGCTCTCCTATGAAATCAAGGACCTAGGATGGGCAGGACATGACCCATTCAAGGGACTTGAAGAAAGGAAAAAGATGCAGAAAGGGAACCAAGAGAATTCTCTAAAAATGGTTAAGGACTTTTGTCTTCATCTAGTACATGACAGAAATTGAACAACTGTATCAGAAAAGGCATCATGGCTCTCAGCCTTGTGGCTTCTAAAATGAACAAGACTTGAAGAAGGTTCTGCCTTCAAGATCCTGCAAGGAGTGCAGGAGGGACCTACAGAGGTGGTTCAGTGGGTAATTGTGTTTGATGCACAACCCTGAGCACTAGAGTTTACATCACAATACTCATGTGATAAGCAAGGTATCCAGTTCATAACTATAAATCCAGTTCCAAGTAGAACTAATACAAGAGGCTCACTAGGGCTGATTGGCTCACTGACTAATTGAGAAAACACAAGCCCTAAGTTCTGGTAGAACCCCTACTTCAAAGGAGAAATGCCAAGAGCAATAGAGGAGAACACTAGAATGCTTTTCTGTCCTTTGCACACATAGCACAAACATATACACATATACTCTCACATACACATATGCAAATAAACAAATGTCTTAGTTAAGGTTTCTATGCCTGTTATAAAATGCTACGACCAAACACAACTTGGGGAGGAAAGGATTTACTTCATCTTACAGATTAGGGTCCATCATGAAGGGGAGTCAGGGTTGGAACTCAAGTCAGAAATCTAGAGGCAGGGATTAAAGCAGGGAACATGGAAGAATACTGCTTCCTGGCTTGCTCAGTTTACTTTCTTAGACACCTCGGGGAATCTTTCCATGGGTGGCACCACCCACAATGGGCTGGGCCCTCCCATATCAATCATTAACAAAGGAAACATCTCAAACTTCACACAGACTTGCCTACAATGTTATACAGGCATTTTCACAGTTGAAGATTCCTGGCTTGTATCAAGTTGACAAACAAATGAACAACCCTAATGACTACAATAAATGTGTAAATAAACTTAAAACTTTTTTAAAGGAGTCTAGCAAACTAGAAGGAAGATTTAGGAGTTGAAAATAGAAACCATTTCTCAGATCTTCATATTGAGTAGTAAGAAGATGGTGGCCTTCTAAGATTGCATGATGTGGACAGCAGCATGGATATTAACATGGTCTCAGATTACTGCATAGGTGTCCAGCCTGTATTGCCCCAGAGGCCAGGTTGATGTCTTTGGCCTGTACTGCTACCAGAGACTATGCTGAGGTCCATGGCACCTGCTGATGCCATAGGACATGTGGATGCCAGTGGTATTTGCTGTCACCAGAAACCATGTGGAAGTCCAAATCTGTGTTCCCTCTGACTGTAAAGAGCAAGGAAGCTACTTTTGCAGTGGTATGGATGACTGTAGACTCACAATTGAGAAGGAGGAACATAGAAGGATTCTGTGATAATCCCTATCCTCTCCCTTACCACCCCCCCCCCAAAAAAAGAGTAACAGCTTAGGCAGAAAGTCATCAAAGAAAACCCTTAAAAATTGCGATAAGGATGCTAAAGTGTTACTCTCCACAATTGATGACTTCTAGTGAGGGAGCAGGTTTGAAGAAAGACTCAGTTTTCTTTAAGGGACTGACCACTTGGAGTTTGATCATGATCCAGTGAGTATATGAGCAATGAAAATTTGATTTGTTTGTTTTTTCTTCTTCTCTTTTTGGGGGCAGAGGTCACAATGGTGGGGGGTGGGCAGGCCTGGGAGGATTGGGAAGTGAGTGTGATCAGGGTACATGATGTGAAATTCCAAAATAATTAATAAAAATATTATGTTGGGGAAAAAAACTGATTGCACGACCTATGAATTCAGGTACAAAGGAAAATAGAAATGAGTCTTGGGAAGGCAAGATCAAGTCCATGAAACACCTACTTTTACTCTTTGGCTGGCCAGACCCTCTCACTCTACCATTGGGTGGCATGGGTGACTGGTCTATATAATATCTCAGATTACCCACAGATCCATTAAGAGACACCTACTACATGACTCTTTATCTGAAATTTCCCAGACAGCTTCTTTTGGGGCCTAAACTACTCATAGATATGGACTGTGATGGGGATGTGGCACATTAGAACACACTGACATCTCAAAAAAGCAACTCCAAAAGGCTGGGTGAAATTTGTTGATGTCATTGAAGCCCTTTACCTCCTTTGACAGTGTTCACGGGGCATGGAGAAGCTCATGCAATACAGAAGTTGAAGGGGAAGAGAGGAGGGAGGTGCACAAAAGAACTGCGGAATTATCAACAAAAAATGATGGGTGTGACTATTGAGGTGGCAAATGAAAGCTGGGGTGATCAATGACCAAAACTTCCTAAGTTCAACTGAAAGCCATTGCCACTGGCTCTGAGGACAGAGATAAGAGCATACTTGGTTTCTGTGAGAACCTCACACTGACTTCTAGCAATAATGTTCCTGAGTTTAATTGTGTAAGCACTGTGCATTTCCAGTTTTAAACACATGGAATATGCATGAGGAATGCTGGGGGAACTTGGTCTTTAACCCTTTTCCTGACATCAGTATTTTCATCTGATGCTTGGTTTGTTTTGTGTTCCTTGGAACGTTAAATGATGACTTTTAATTTCAGCCCGCTTGGCCACCTTTGCACTCACGATAATGGAGCAGCTCCCTATGTCTTTAGAAAGTGAATATACTAAGCTCAGATTGTTTGTATTTTCACAACCCAGTGGTTGACTTGCACAGCAATGCAGAACATCTTTGTATCACCCCCAAGATATTTCCCAGTGAGAAAGAAACCAGACTTTTTGCATCATAAGGCAGAATGGGATGTAGCCTCCTGCAGAAAAGGCTGTTAGGTTCCGTCTGGAT
Organism: Peromyscus melanophrys; assembly: GCA_902168415.1. Classification (NCBI taxonomy): domain Eukaryota; kingdom Metazoa; phylum Chordata; class Mammalia; order Rodentia; family Cricetidae; genus Peromyscus; species Peromyscus melanophrys. The sequence goes on from CABHPR010131529.1 coordinate 20,240, forward strand.
GAATGTGGCTGGAGATTGAAAGGGAGCTGATGAAATCTGACAGAAGTGTGTCTCTCCAGGCTTATAGTGAGGGAAACGCTTTGCCCTTTGTATGTTAAATCACTGCCAGGCAGAGACCTAACATTTTTTTGTGCTCTCAAACCAGCAGGAGGGGTAAATAACCTTTTTGGTAACACAACACAGTAGTATTGGCTACATAAAGACATGACACCTATGTCACATTAGAAGTTGAACATATTTTCAAATCAAAATGGAGACTTAGGACTCTGATAAGGAAGAGAAATTCTGTATACATGAGTGTATGCCTGGGTGTATGCCTGGGTATATGCCTGAGTACATGTTTCTCTGTCTGTATATGTGTATTCTCAAGTGTATCTCTTTGGGCATTTATGTAACTCTGTATTAAAATGAATGTATGCTTATATGTATGTTTGGGCATGAGTGTGTGAGTACATGTTTGTTCATACATGAACATGCCTGTATGTGTTCATGTATGCACATATACATATATATGTTCACAATGAGTATTATGTGCATGTCTGTGTGCACATATCATTGTCTGTACATTTGGTGCCTGTGTGCACACATATGTACATGTGTATGTATATGTTCATGTTTCTAGGTAAGTATGTATGAAAGGGTGAATGCACTTGTATATATGTGTTTCTATGTATGTATATGCAGGCTGAGCTTGTCCATGTACAATAGAGTCAGAAGTAGCTGTTCTAGGAGTGGCCTTGAGTTAGTCTTAAAGGGTAAGAATAGCCTGGTGAGGGCAACAGAAAATTTCCTCAGGATGCAGCCAACTGGAAGAAGGGCACCTCTGGTTTTGCTGTGTGGGAGAAGAGCCAGACTCGGGCTTCTGGTCAGGGGAGGAGAGCACAGGTACATATGTAATTCTAGCATGAGCAAAGCCATTGGTATCCTGCGTCAGTAACTGATTGGTGTTTACCTGGAGCACCTGCCGTATAGGTAAAGGGGCTTTGTGTGGACTAAGCATCACATCTACTGCTCCAAGATAACAAATGGGAAATGCAAAACACATGGGAAGCCAGCATTTGCCCGGTGATCAATCCAATGACCCTATACCTACCCTAAACTTCTTAAGGTATCTCTGTTTAAATATTCTTTGAGCAAGGTAGAAAGTTAAAGGGAAAAATATCTTGCAGGTTATAATTCTGTCTCTTCTACAAATGCCACTTACATTTCCCAAGCAACTGCCCCATGCCACACACTGTGAGAACTCTTTTCACATGATTTCCTTCATTCTCCTCAACTGTTGAGAACAGTTTCCATAGGATAGCAGGGGACAGGGTTTACATGAGACCCTCTAGCAGCACATATGGGTTGAAATCTTTACTTTCTCACTTTCTAGAGTTCAAGCAGCTTTCTCATAGTCACCCTGAACAACTGAAGACCAAGAGCTACAGTCAGCTCTAACAACAATTCCTTTCTTTCCTTTAAAGAAACCTTTAATCTCAGCACTTGGCAGGCAGAGGCAGGTGGATCTCTGAGTTTGAGGCCAGCCTGGTCTACAGAGTGAGTTCCAGGACAGCCAAGACTACACAGAGAAAACATGTCACCAAAAAGAAAACCAAAACAAACAAAAAATCAAGACTAAAAAGGTGAAATACCTTACCCACTTTTTAAAAGACGTCTTTTCCCCATTACATTCTAGAGCCTTCTATAATAGGGTGTTATTCCATACATAAGGAAGGCCTTCAGTGTGTCAGACTTTGGGATTGACAAAAGGATCTGATTGGGGGCAGTTTGTCCCCTTTCCAGTCATGTGGCATTGTTTGTTTCTGAATGATATGGTCGCTTTAACTTGGCATCAGGGTTACAAGTATTAAAGACCGGAAAAAAAAAAAAAAAACCTGTATTGACTGCCAAGGACTTTTATTTCAATTTAGCCCCATGAATATTTCAAATATCTGCCAGGTAGTGGTGCACCCTCTTCACAGGGACAGCATCAAGGAGCATTTTCATTTCTATTACACAAGCTCTCAGCCAGGAGAAGCATTTGAAGCTTCTCCAGCCACCAGAAGACTCCCGTAAAGCTCTTTCATCCTAATTCTCAGCCGACACCTGGGAACAGACAAAATTTTCACAAAATAGTCAATGGCAGATGAAATAGGGATTTGAGTAAACTTTAAAAAAAAAACAACTAGAAATAAATTTAATTCAGTCCTCTCAAAACAAGCTATTATTCATTGGATTCCATATAAAAGATAGCTGTTTCAAGCTGTACTAAGAGTGTATGGAAAAAGAACAGGCCAGAAAGCAGGTTGTTTGCTGTATTAGCAAATAAATCGGATTGTGATACTAACATTCTTATCAAGTGCTCATTACCTGCTTGGCACTATTGTGTATTTTTTCCACGGCCAGATCATTTGAGCCTAGCAACAGTCTTACGACACAGCAGTCACAAACTCACACTAGTAATGAGAGAACTGGTACACACTCATAACGGGAAATTTGGACTAGGAATGATAGGAACAGTGCTGGAGGCTGAAGAAGTTTATCACACTGAATTCTCGGTTCAAATGCAGAAGTTTTCCATTAATCAGAATTCAATGAGCTCATACTCAGTGGTGGACATTTTGTTGATTATCTAGTCAGTCCTGCCTAAAAATGGCATATGTGCTTTTAAAGAATTACCATTGGTGGCAATAATGTACAGTGTAAACCACAGGATGAGTGGAAAAATTGTATGATGGATTTGGTAACCACTGACATCATCAGTCACACACACACACACACACACACACACACACACACACACACAC
>CABHPR010131530.1:0-22500 GCA_902168415.1 Peromyscus melanophrys
AAACTTAAGCTCTTGTAAGATCTTAAGGGCAAAAAGTGAATCACACACACCAGGTTCAGAAATCTGGCCCACACCATCGGAAGAAAATATGATGACTCAAAGTGAATATGGCTCAGGAAATTAGTGCCTCCCCTCTGCTCAGGCTGTTTTGTTTATACACTACTTCTTCCCATTCAACAGGCTGTCATTATGTGAGTGCCAATAAGCCAGGCGGAATCATGGACACAATATATCACTGTTCAGCGCTGCCAGAATTGGAACATAAAGACCACTTAACTCGGAGCAAAATCAGGGAGCCCACAAATTAGTCACCACAGAGATGCCAAGACCATGTTCGGCTATTCACTGCACTCAACAGTATTACACATCTGAATGGGTTTAAGGCTCCTCAGAGGGGGGCATGGGGGGAAACTGATCGCTACTTCTGTTGCAGGCTCCGGTGGCCACTAACTCTCCTCTTGGGCTGCGGCATATAAATCAGCAGTCCCCATGCCTCCAGATCCCTTTCTAGCTCTGTTGTTCCTTTGACCTCCACCTACCAGCCCCCAGTGACACGTCTGCATTTCGCCACATCTCTGGTGTCCCCCTCTCAAGGATAATGCAGAATGGGATGTGTCCAGTTCAATGGGAAGCTATTTCTTCCTCCATATCATCTGCTCACCCAGAGAGTCAAGGTTGTAGGGGCATGGGTTATGTCTTAATATGACTACAGTGTGGACGATGGGAAGAACACAAGGATGTGTGTGAGAGCGATTTCATTAAAAGTCCATTATGGCTTGGCTGTGTGGTGAGCCATGCAAGCTAATGACCAGGTATTGTCAAATCCTCAAAGGCTCTTGGCTTACCTCCCTGAATAATCAACTGATTTGCTTCCTGGGGGATGTATGTTTTTAAGTACACTTAGGATGGCAGTGTCAGGGAGTTTTAATCATGCATAGATCATTTTGTTGTCACTCTTCAGTATCGTCTAAATCATTTAATAGACAAATAAAACGTACGCACGCGCGCACACACACACACAAATTAACTTGTACTTTTGATTTTTCACTTAAACACTGAGTATAGCCTCATTCTAAGTAAACGTGTCTATCAGGCCACGCACTTAAAAGAGTTCTTTATTTAACACACATTTCAAACACACACAAAAGCAATCCATACAAATGAAAATGAAAATACCATGCACTTGTGTAATACACTCCACCCGCATAGCACTTGGAAGAAAAACATAACACAGAGGTTGACAGAACATTATGACTTTTTCTTTTCCACTGTCGCCAGCAGGAAATCTTGTGCTCGGCAGATGTTCAATATCAATTTGCTGATTACTTATTTGATCTCTGGTGACAATTATTTGTCAGGATTGTGATGAATAAGGGGGTGGGGAGGATCTAAGCAAACAACTTCTCTCATCTCTAGACCTAGAGACTTGGAAGCTACCACGTAAACATCTTTGCTCTGAACTGCTTGATTTAAGCACCAGGGTGTGAGGGTATGGACAAAGTTAAGCCACAAGTTTAGCAGAACAAGAAAGCAGAATAGTGGAAAATGATGAAGGAATCCTGCCTTGGTATCTCTGGAAGAAGTCTGGAGCCTTCCACCGAGATCGTTCACGCAGAGTGTGAGGACAGGCACAAGGATTAGCTGCAGCCACTGTCACCCTGACAGAAGCACCAAGGGTGGTGATGGAGAGCCCCACCACCACCACCACCACCAACCTGATCACAGGCGCTTCTTAACAAAACAGCCAAAGCCTGGGAATTCCTGCACGGAGGAGACAAACAACCCAAATGGGAAGGTCTGCCTCTCACCGGAGATACTGGGCTACATGGAAAATTCCATACCCCAGTTCAAAGGGGCAGTGTGATCTAATAAATTTAGCTGCATGGGTTATTAAAAGCAATTGTATATTCAGCCTGAATGTTTTATGCATGTGTCTTTCCCACAGCCGAAACACATGTGAAAACAGAAAGCGTTCCCAGGGAGCCTGGTGCCCATTTTGATTGCATCTGACAAGCTATGTGCCATGATGACGGATGCTTCCAAGACTGACGTGTTGCCCAAAATCTGCAGAAACGATGTCTTGGAATCGGGTGTCTTCAGAAGGACCATACAGTAACTGAACAGGCAGGCAGCCAGAGCAGGAACAGTTCCTTTTGTTGGCTAACGGTTGTAACACCTCATCTTACCAAAAACGTCTTGTCAGACAGTGAATAATTCATGTGCTCTTGCTAGATGGTTTCAGCATGTAGGTGTCCTACCAAGTCAAACAAAGGTGATATGGACATGCCTTTGGGGATCAGTGCAAATCGGGCTCCTACTTGAAGGGATTTAGCACTCTTCAGACCTTGATCCTCAACCTGTGTGATCTCAGGGTCAAAAGATAAGTCGAAAGGCAGAGCTCAGGGGCCAGAAAGCATTGCATCGGAGATCACATACATAGGCTCTCTTCTATTTCTCCTTGGGTTTCTAAGAGAGAGCTTTGCAGATGAAAAGGGTTTTGAAACTCCAAAAATGATGTACAAAATGGGTCCTTGTCAAATAAATCAACCAAGAAAAACAAATCCAGCAAAGACTTTGTGTTGTTCCCAAGGGCTGGCTCAGAGATCTGTTTCTGCAGGGATGCCCGTGAACCTTTCTTCCAGATCATTTGTGGTAGCACCACAGAGGGAAAGGGGGAGACGTAGAAGAGGGGGAGGGATGAAATGGGTCCTTCATCTTTGGCTCTGTCTTCAGAGCCCATCTACAAAGTAGAAAGAACAGGTGGGCTTTTGACTTTGTAACCATACCTCACCTATTACCAATTATACAAGAAGATAACATGGGAGAGGATGACAGGAAGTACATTAACTTGAAGGTAAAGAGAGCTCCTTTCAAGTCTGGATTCTACTGCTCATATCAAGGAGATTTCAGATCTCAGTTTTCTTACTGGCAAATGGGAGGACATGAACACACACTCCATGCTATTACAGTAAGAATAAAATATGGACATGCACACAAGCGCATCATAAGATGTCACTAGAAATTAGACAGTAGAAAATGCCTGTGATAAGACATTATCCGGGGGTGAGGGGCTCAAAAGCTTCCACCCCTGACTTAACAGCTATCGACAGTCAATAGCTTCTGGGAGAGAGAGAGTCAGTTTTCTTTAGGACTATGGCCAACCACACTCCAGTGGGTGGCCATACACTCATGAGTACATGGGTACCATAAATTGGACTTAAGAGAGTCACTAAAAGAGAGAGAGACAGAGAACATGAAGTTAGAAGGGCTTGGGGAAGTAGGGCTGAATCTGGGAGGAGTGAATATGATCAAAATACATTGTATTAAATTCTCAAAGAACCAATAAAATGTTATATAAAATCAGAGATTGCCCAGCTAATTATACAATATAAATATATGCTGTATTTACTATGTTATATTTATGCTACAGAACTCAAAATGGTTTAATCATTTTTAAAATAAAATGTATATACTAAAATACAAAATAACACTTAAAATCCATTTATTAGATTTGGCATAAATAATACCTCAATAAGAAGGATGTTTACAAGGATGTTTTAGGTAATATGTTGTTGGGCATCTCCTCCACCCAAAAATTCTCATACTTATTATCTGACAAGTTTTAAACTACAGCCTGGAAGCAGTCAAGGCTATCTATCCTAAAAGAGATGCTGTACCAGCCTCACTATGATAGCAGCATGGCTTCATAAGGAAGAAACTTATAGGCCTTGTCATTCCCATTCAGAGTGGGTGGGAAGAGGCAAGCTGAAGAATAAGCAAGCAAATCTTCTCTAATATGGAAATATGAAAACAATAGTGTGGGGAAACAACGGGGCCTGGGTGTCTAGCCGAACTGGTTAATATTCTCACTGGGACTCCAAGGCAGGACACTGCTCACATCCTGCAGCACTAATGCATGCAGCTTCTAGACAAGTACAGGTAGATCAATAGTGTGCAAATAAGTGGCTTCCTGTGAGGAATATCCACAAGGGTGACAAGTTCTAATCCAACTTCACTAATGTGGGGGTGGCGAGGGGGGGGGAGGAGACTGGGCTGCACGGAGGCTCACCATCCCAGAAGGATGTGTGAGAGGAACAAAAGCAAGCTTGTGGTCAGGAAAGGCCTCCCTCAGGTAAGTCAGCTGCTGGGTACTGAAAGATGGATGATGCTACCAAGGGGGGTCAGTAGGCGAGAGCTTCTGTCAGAGTGAGGGGAGGGTAGTGCTGGGGAAGGTGGCAAGAGCCAGGTCCCCCCAAGTCCTGAGCGCCATGGCAAGGAAGGGGAGCTTGACTCCGCGACTCTGCGAGCCTGGGGAAACTGAGGATGGAATTCAAGCAGTGTGTGTTTAAGATGTTCACTCTAGTGGCCCCGGTACGGAGAACACTGTCCATGAAGCCAGGGTGGAGGCGGCCATGGGAGAGAGGTCCGCCATCCTTCAGGTATGAGAGGATGACAGAGATGAGGTCAGCAGCAATGGCAATGGAGGCAAGGAGACACGGGAGAGGCGGGGGAGGAGGGGAGCAGGCAGGCCCCAGCCATTGTTCTGAAAAGGCAGTTTCCTCTAGCCGCTGGTACCCTGAATTTCCACTGTTTTCCCACTGGCCACTCCCAGCTGGGAGCCTTGCGAGTGCAGGATTGTGCAAACCAGCGCTCTTATGGAGCAATGGTGAGCAAAGGGGACTGGGCAGGCACCTGCAGGGGAGGGGCCCCTGCCTTCGAGTGGCAGGGCAGATTTCTCAGGATGGGAAGCTGAACTCTTCCCTACTTTCAAGATAGAACAGAAGTGGGTTTAAAGCACTTTCCTCTACTTGAGCACAGGCCCTGTAGACCTGGGGCTCCTTGAAGCTGGAGCTGGAGGCAGGTAACTTCTCTTTCCTTTGTTTCCCCATGATGGTAAAAATGCTTGCCTTGAGAAATAAAATCAAACACGCCAGGGGACAAACAAGTCAATGAAATGATTTCTAGTGATACTCTGCTACGCTCGTAGACAGGGGCCTACCATGATCGTCATCAGAGAGGCTCCACCCAGCAACTGATGGAAACAGATGCAGAGACCCAGAGCCAAACATGAGGCAGAGCTCGGGGAATCCTGCAGAAGAGGGGGAGGGAGGATTGTAGGAGCCAGAGGGGTCAAGGACACCACTAGAAAACCCACAGAACCAACTAGCCTGGGCTCGTAGGGGCTCACTGAGACTGAACCAGCAACCAGGGAGCCCCCATGGGACTGACCCAGGTCCTCTGCATATATTTTATGGTTGTATAGGTTGGTCTTTTTGTGGAACTCCTAACAGTGGGAGTAGGGGATATCTCTGACTCTTTTTTCCTGCTTTTGGGACCCTTTTCCTCCTACTGGATTGCCTCGCCCAACCTTAATATGAGGGGATGTGGATGTGGCAACTCAATATGCCATGTTTGGTTGATATCCTTGGGAGGTCTGCTCTTCTCTGAAGGGAAATGGAGGAGGAGTGGATGGGGGGTGGGTGCTGGGAGATGAGGAGGGACGAGAAACTGCAGTTGGGGTGTAATATATGAGAGAATAAATTTTTAAAAATTAAAATAAAAGAAGAAATAAAATCAGGCAGTGCACAGGTCACCCCATGCAACGGCTGACAAAGACGAGGTATCTCATTAACACCAGTGTGGATCTTCCATTCTGAGGGCCAGGTGGAAGCTACGTTATCCAAAGTCCCATTTCTCACCTTGTCAGAGCAGGCAGCGGTAGGTCTCAGGATATTTAAGGTCTTGGATCAGATTTACTTTCATTTTTGGCTACACTCTAGACTTAGATTTCCTTGGACATCTTACAGTATGGGATGCTGGAGGAAGAGCATTTTACATGCTGTAGCTGGAGGGTGCCCAACAAGATGCAGTCAGTCTTCTGTATCCACAGGTTCCACTTCGGCACATTCAAGGAAATTTAGAACAAAATTGCTGGGAAAAGATGTGGTTTTGCTGAAACATGTACAGACCCTTCTACTCCCTGAGCAGTAGAGTATAGCACGTTCTTATGCGGCCTTCCCACTGCACTGGCGTTGTAAGTAATTTAGAAAAGATCTAACACATGTTAGAAGATGTACATGAGCCCATATGAATACTACACCTTTAGCTCAGGTTCCCAGGGGAGGGCCTGATATCATGTTCTTTCTAGCAGTGACCACAGCTGCCCCCTACTTAACCCGTTACAAACGGTACACTTCTGCACTACTGTATAAAGTTCTCTAGTATACACATACATCTCAGGGACTTGAGCACAGGTAGATCTTAGCATCCACAGAGGTTCTGGAACCAAGCCTCTATGGATGCTGAAGTCCATGTAGGCTCAGCCTGGGCCAGCAATAGGCCAGCAGTGATTTCTCCTGAATTCCTACTTTCTTTAACTGTTTCTTTCAATCCTGATGCTGGAGGTCTTGCTAGAAGAGGAAACTCGCTTGGAAACGGTTGTCCCAGACATTAGTAAATGTACAAGACCATGGGTAAATGGAGGTCACAAGGGACGATGAGAGCCATATCTAGATGGCCATCGGCACATGTAAGATGCACACACAGATCTGAGAATTCATGAGCTAGGGGAGAGCTGAACTGTTCCTTCTTGACCTGTACATGCTCACATTTTTTGGCAGAGATTTCCTCCACTAAATTACATCACTTAAATATGATGAATCAGAATGGTAGTGTAATTTATGTGTTGTGATTATTACAAGACTTGAGTCCTGTGCTTTGCTAGGCACTTGGAATGCATCCGTGCAGATGAAATGATGAAGACGTTCACCTAGGCTGCCCACTCGGCCAGTGGAGGATCTGAAATCCAGTGGAGGTTATCCGGGGACTCGGCCTATTTCCATTCACCATGATAATCTCCAACAAAAACTAGCATATTAGTGGGTAGCCCTCTGTGATCTCCTGCCAAGGACATCAGGCCCAATTTTGTCTTGTTTGATCCTCTAGAATCACGTCTGAGGAAGTGCCCAGGTTCCCAGGGGAGGGCCTGATGGCATGTTCTTCCTAGCAGTGACCACAGCTGCCCTACTTAACCCATCACAAATGGTACATTTCTACACCACTGTATAAAGTTCCCTAGTGTGTACATATATCAAATAAATAGAGCACTACAAGGACCGATCACACAAATTTAATTATATTTTATTTATTTAGGAGCTCCTGGGAGATGAGGCTGGCAGTACTGGGAAGAAGTTGCGGGGCTTTAAGGACATTGCTAGAAGAATCTCGGGGAGGAAGATGGAGGCCAGAAAGATTTCTCCCAGAGAGGGACCTTACCATTTAAGAAAGATTTCCTGAAGATGTACAGGCCAGAACTGAAAACACCAAAGTTATTCCAGGTGACAAACAGTGAGACTGCCAGGCAGGAACTGTGAGTACAGGGCGGGAATGGGTCAGGGGTAAAGTGAGTGCTTGGCAAGAATGAAACCCCAGAAAGGGGAGAATGGAAGGGAAGCTCGGAGGGGGGGAGAAGGGAGGGATGAAGAGGAGAGAGGGGAAAGGGGGAAGGGAAGATCACAGAAGAGAGAGACAGAGGAGAGCAGAAAAAAGGCAGAGGGAGCAAGAAAGGGAAAGGGGGAGAGGGAGGGGAAAGAGAGGGTGGGTGGGTGGGTGGGTGGGTGGGTGGGTGGAGGGAGAGAGACAGGGACAGAGACAGACAAAGATCCCTCCTCTCTGAAGCCAGAGCTGTCCTGGGCTTGTCTGAAGCCATCTGTTTAGCGTGCTTGTCTCCCAGAAGCCCTCACATCTCAGAGACCAGCGTCTGACAATATACACTTCATGTGTCCTTGTCTCATGCTATTTGATGTCTAAGCACCCCCAAAACAGAGCAGAACACTCAAAATATAAATTAAAAGAATATTAAAGCAGCCTGGAGTGTCTTTCTTCATTTTCTTCTTCTGAAAGCTTACAGCAAGCCCCCTAGTTAGAATCTTAATTATGGAAATTCTCGTTTGTATTATGTGATTTATTTAAAGCCCCATCTTTCCAAGAGAATAAAAATCCAGGTTTTGAAGCAGCACCTCTCAAAACAATTTATTCTTCTCCACTGACTAACTGCTTTGGCCAGCAATCGTGAATTTCTAGTACATTATGCCAAAGCAAAACACTCTAATAACTTAATCAAACATTTAAAATCCAGCTCACAGCCATATAATATACAGAAGCGATTCTCTCAGCTCCCTTGCTAAAGGTCAATTACCATTTTTATTCCAAACATCCACATTTTAGAGAATGCACAACACACACACACACACACACACACACACACACACACACACACACACACACTAGAAAGAACATTTGAAATTCAAACCTTAGCTGATACGTACCCACTATTAACAACCATTCTACTGTGAAAACATGAAAACAAATCCTTCAGATAATTTTTTTTACCCCTAGCAAAGAAAATAGGATATATAAAGGAACACAAGCAATGAGATTAAAAATTATTTTCATACTGAAGACACTGAGGGGAAGGGGCTGGGACCAGCCTTCATTGTGTCATGTGACCTTACACAAGGGGGCCAGTGACAAAGATAAAAACGACAGTGTGTACCATCTAGCCTCCTCTTGAAGTTGTTCAGCAGACGGACGCTTTCTGAAAACACCTTCACTCCTATCTGAGAGAAAATACACTTTCTGGTTTTTTTTTTTTTTCAGATGAAAATTATGTGTTTCAGCAACTTTTGATGAGAGAACAAGGCAACAACGCCAAGTTGGTATGCATTTGGCATGAAGTGCTGGCCTCGGAAACGGAAAAATGTCAATGAACAAAAATGCACGCCTTTGGTCCTCTTAGTCAAATAAATTTCTCTTTCTCCTTATCCATCACTCTTGGCCTGTGAAGAGGATGGGAACGGAGGCCAAATTCCTGGAAGGATGTGTGCCAATCACTCTGGGTACTTTCCATGGATAATCTTTTAAGGGCCTCTGGACATGGGTTAATGAAGTATTTACCAATTTGCACTCAGCAAAAGGAGGGAGGAAAAGAAGCAGGAGAAGATAAGAGAGTGGGGGCGTTACGGGCCCTACAGTCACTAGTTACAAAGAACCCGAGCCCGTGAATGACCTTGAGGTGACAGGCGGGACCATGCCCTTTCCCCAGTCTCACATCCTAAAGTGCTGTTCATGGAGCTGTCAAGCAGTTGACAGAACCTGGTTCCAGCAGCCAGTGGCATTTTCCACGGCTGGCCTTGTTTACGGAGATAGAACCATCAATCAAGGCAGATAGCTTTCATGCCTCTCTTCCATGGAAACTTCAGAAACAAAACTATTTAAAAGCTTACTCTAGGGCCTGTAGAGATGGCAAAGCAGTTAAGAGCATTGCCTGCTCTTGCAGGTGACCTGGGTTCAGTTCCTAGCACCCACATGGTGGCTAACGATCATGTTCATTTTTAAATGTTAGGCTAGTACCCATAAAGACCCTAACCAAATCAGCATGTCTAGAAGCATTCAGAAACTTCTAGAGAAGAACCATTTGGTGTTCTTGTCCTTTTCCTTCCTGAAAGCCCTCAGATGCATTATCTTTGGTATGATGGTGGCAACTAGTGTGTTCCTATCTGACTCTAAAGACTCGGTTCAAGAGCCGGTGAAGCCTTCCTGTCCCCCCACGGACAGCTTCACATACTCCACATTCTCAAGGGTTTGGTGTCTGCCAGGGTGAAAGGTATGTGAGTATGCAGTTGCCTTCCTAGTGGACTGTGGGATCCTTTAGGACAGGTTCCAGGCTCTCCTCTTATGAGGGATAACAGAGTGCTTAGTGGGCAGTGGCTACTTAGTTAATTCAAGTGAACAGCCGTAATACCCAGGATGACATCATTGCCTGCTGCCCCCTCTCTAGGGGTGGATGAGCTGCTGTGGGTTTTGTCTGAGAGAGGAAATTGCTGGAAAAAGCTTTGAAAATGCCCCTAGATGAAGATCCCTGTCTTACAGTTTCTCAGAAACATATAATCAGTCTCTTTTTTTTTTTTCAGTCCTGCCTCAGAGGCTACAGCAAAATGCTTTTAAGCATTTACTATGAGCCAGACACCTCCTAAATGCTTTCCATGGATGCCATCTAGTTCTCTCAACTATATGATATAGATAGATGGGTATTTTATGAACAAGACTCCAAGGTCCGTTAATCTACCGAAGGTCGAACAGCCAGTGAGTACGGGCTGGGGCTCCAGGACCCGTGGCCCCACTGTCCTGCCGCACTTTCCTCCACCCCAGATCGTAAAACCTTCCCACGCTGGGCCCGGATTTCTGCTTTGTTCTGGAGGGAGACAGCTTCTGAATGGTACCTGAAGGTTCCACAGGCAGAAGTCTTTTGACAAGTTCTTCTTCACCATCCTAGTACCCTCAAGGGATACACAGGAGTTCGCACAGGGCTGCTCGGCTGGGGCCTGCCATCCTGCGGTGCCTTCCTGATGCCCTGACCATCCCCCACCCAGATTTTAAGTATCTCACTATGTGCATTAGCACTCGCATTTGTCTCCCCTTTCCTGTATCTGTTTTCTTTACTGATCCACTGTAAAATGGTTTTTAGACATCAAAACACTTGATGCCTGGAGATGACAACCATCGTCCCCCAAACTGAGGCAATTCTCCTAACTACTATTACCACACTTAGATTTAATATTTATTTTCATATTTTCTTAGTTTTACGGCTTCCCTTCTGATTTAAAATTCCTAAGGGCTGAAAAGAAAATAAATTCCAAAATGAGAATATTTTTTTTTAAAATAAAGACTAATAAAATAAAACAACTGAAAAGCATCCACCCGCAGTGGTATGTGCTGTTGGTAGCTTACAAACCACACCCAAAGGGGATAGTGTTTGTAATCTTGGGGTAATTTAAGTGTGGACACCACAGGCGATAAATTTTACAAAGAAAAGTCTGTCCATGATTCTGACTTAACAACAGTGGGTAGGCTCTGATCATGGTACCGAACGAGGGGCAGGCCACATTCATGGGCTGTTGGTTGTCTGACGTCTGAGTGGTCAGTGGAGAAGTATCACATGTATTGGCATGGGTGGGGCAAGCAGGATGCTCACCACTGGGAGGAAGAGAACAACAGCCATTTAATGAAAGAATATATTTGCCACCCATACAAATTTAGATATGCATAATCTATTTGTGTCACAACTAATTAAACAGTGACTGTGAACTCTGGCTAGGGTTAAATACACCACAGTTGTTCTGTTCTTTGGAAAAACATCAAAAACCAAGGCAACTCATATTTTCAAACCCTGCATGCTGCATTAAAATTTCATGCAAGTCAAATTCCTCTCTAGCCTGCTTCCTTTTCTGTAAAAAGGAGGAAATTGGATAATACAGTATCTCAATCTCCTTCCAGCTCCTGAAGGCTGTGTTTTCTTTTCCCAGCACATGGATCCAGAATAGTCATGGATTCAAATCCCACATGGCAAGTTATTTTAACTTTCTGATCTCCAGAATTTTTTTCTCTCTGTACAAAGGATGTGATAATTAAAAGAAAGATTTAAAGATACAATGTTTTAAAATGTTATCGCTATTTACATATCCATCACTTAGTTTTCCAATGATGATTTTCATTTCATTATTTATTTGTATTTTTACTGAACCATTTTAATGCAAACTACAGACATCAGGACACCGACCCCTAAGAAGTATGGTATTCCTTTCAAAAAGTTGAGGAGGTTCTCCAAAGAACCTAGAGTACCACTGTCATGCTTGAAGTCAATGGCAATTTCCTAACATTCTAACACTCCAGGCTTGCATCTCTCTCCAAGTCTTATTTCATACAGTCCTTCCACTGTGAGCCATATATTCAGTTTGGTTGTTCTAGCTCTTACTTCTTTTGAAATTATTTTTGAAGAATAATCCACCAATCAAAACTGTACAGCCTGAAGAATTTTAATCCAGTAAAGACTCCACTTTGAGTGAAGACACACACCCCCAAACCCTAATGCCTCCTTCAACTCACTGCTGTCTACTGCTAACCACTTGCCTGATTTCAAACCATAGATCAGTTTTCACCTGTTTCTAAACTGACATAAATGTAATCACTTCCTATAGAGCGTTCATACCTAGCTTTGCCAGTCATTATGTTTCTGAAACGCATTGTGTCATGAAAGGTAGCAGTAGTCCTTCTGTGTGTCATTTTTCCATTTTCTTAGTTGACTCCACTGAAGGGATGCACCATGGCTTCTATTTACTCTACAACTGGTAAGCATTTGGCCTGTTTCCAGTTTGGGGCTACCAAAGACAATGCTAATATGAACATATTTGTATAGGACATATTGTGGGGTACACATCCAGGAATGGAACTGTAGGACCTTAGACTATGTATACATTCAGATTCACCTGACAATGTCAGTGTTCCAGAATAATTCTATCAATTGCTATCACAGTAGGATATAACAAGGGTGATCATTTCACTCATCAACAACTAGTATTGTAAGTTTTAGCCAGTCTCATGAGTGTGTCACACACTGTGGTGTATTCCACAATCCCCTAAAGATGAAGCAACTTTATGTGTCATGGTTGGCCATTCGGGTATCTTTGTGTGAACTGTCTATTCAAAATTCTTAGCCATTTTGCTCTCTCTCTCTCTCTCTCTCTCTCTCTCTCTCTCTCTCTCTCTCTCTCTCTCTCTCTCTCCCTCCCTCCCTCCCTCCCTCCCTCCCTCCCCTCTCCTCTCTCCCACTGGTTCCCTCACACCCCCATGTAGAGCGAGTCTTGAATCTACTCAGAGGGGAGCTGGTCACCCTCCCCAAGAGTCAAGCTGTTGTTGCACAGGTGGGTATCTCTTGCTCTCCAAACGGTTTCATCTCTCTCCCTTTATGGCAGTTAATCCTCCCCTCATCCGTACCCTCATCTTCCCACATCCCACCTTCCTCCCCGACTAAATCTTTCCATCCACAGTATTCTGCATCCTACTTTCTTTTTACCTGTATTCTATGATCCCCTTTCCTTAGCCTCTCCCCCACCCTATTCCCTTCCTTATCTCCTGCCTTGCACAGATACTCCACCAAACTAGAATATTGAAGCTAGGATCATCACATGAGAGAGAAGATGGAGCATTTGTCCTTTGGGGCCTGGATTACCTCGCTTAGATTAGTTTTCCCAATTCCATCCATTTTCTGGCTAATTTCATTTTTCTTTCCATCTGAGTATTTATGTACCACATCTTCCTCACCCAGTCACCAGCTGTTGGGCATCTAGGCTGTCTCCTTTTCCCAGCTATTGTGAATAGAGCAGCGATGAATATGGATGAGCAGGTATCCCTGTGACAGGGGATACAGTCTTTTGGGTACATGCCCAGGAGTGCCATAGCTGAGTCATACGGCAGTGTTCTTTTCAGCTTCCTGAGAAACCTCCAGATGGATTTTCAAAGTTTAGTCCCTTTCTTTACTAGGTTGATTGTCTTCTTATTGATTTGTAGGCATTCTTATCAATTGTCAAAGTAATTCCTCTCTCATTAACCAATATCTTTACTTACACTGTGACACAATTTTCCCTGGCTTTACAATAATGTATCCAGATGAACAAATGTTACTTGTTTTAACATAAGCAAATTATCTACTTCATTCTTGAAGTTCAGGGCCCTTTGTGTTCTGGTTAGGAAGTATCAACTACTCCAAGGCTATAAAGATATCCTGTTGTTTTCCAGGAGTGTGAGTATTTTGGCCTTCACCTCTAAATCTGCAACCCACTCGCAACTGATTTTGACTGGCATGAGGCAGGTTGTGAAGGCAGTTTTACATATGGACAGTTTTCCAATTTCTCTAGCACAACATACTATATGCAAATCATCCCCAGTTGTCTCACAGGGTCGCCATCTTCTCCAAATCCAGTATTGTTCCACACCCGAGTCTTCAGGATCATCTCCTCTTCACTACAAACTTCGGGATGATCTTAACATTTTGAACAGTAGCCCCCCTCCCCGGGATTTGAAGGAGGGTCGTGCTCATCCATCTAGCTAGCAGTTTGGAGAGAACTGCCACGTCTGCTTTTCCCCAGACCTCTAACACCCTCATCCAGTGCAGCCACCTTTGTCAGTGTGAAGGTATCTCACACCTTTCCTTAGACCGGTTCTTAGGTAGTTAATATTTCTGGTGCTATTGTAAATATTACACTTAAAAACCTCTACTTATCTGTTGGTGAAACACAGAATATGATATTGATTTTTCTAGGACATTAACTTTGTGTCCAGTGAGCTTCAGAACTGACTGAGATTCTCAAAATTTACTTGCAGATTATTTTTGTATGTTCCATGCACTTGGTCACGTTATCTGGGCATAATGCCGTCCACTTATTTTCCTTGGTTACATGGTCTCCTCCATGTTTTCTCTTCATTTATTTCCCCCTATCTTCCTTTCCTTCACTTACTTGGGTTTTTTTTTTCTTCTTTCATAGCTAGGACCAAGAATGGAGATCATCACTACAGAAGCTGCCTGCTTCGCCTAAAAACAGGTTTACAGTATCTCCTCAATAGCCTCGAGCTTTGTTGTTTTTTAAGTTCTGTTTGTCCTTATGGATCAAATGCTTTTAAGTCACAAACCAATTCTGACCTGTATTAAAGAATTTTTCTTTATCTAAGAAAATGAAATGACTTCTCTCATTTATTTTGTAAATATGATGAATTACATTGTTAGTTCAGAAATGGTAAAAGCTGATTTTTTTTTCATGTCATATCCTAATGCCTATGATGAGGGACCCTGATTTCTCCCATTAGGTGATTCTAAACACGTCAGGTTCCTAGAATACTGTCCATTTAGCCAATACTACTGTATGGACATTGGTTGTCTGGCCAAGTCCTGTATGTTAATTCTTGATCTCCAGGATGTCATTACTGAAGGTGGCAGAACCTTTGAGATAGAGTCTAATGCTAGGCCTTGAGGTCATTCAGAATTGCTCTTGAAAGTAATTGTGAACCTTTGAGATAAGAGTCTAGTGCTAGGTCTTGAGGTCATTCAGAATTGCTCTTGAAAGTAATTGTGAACCTTTGAGACAGGGTCTAGTGCTAGGCCTTGAGGTCATTCAGAATTGCTCTTGAAAGTAATTGTGAGACCTACCCTCCCTTCTCCCCCACCCCCACCCCCACCCCACCCCCTTCCTATCTTCCTAGCCAGGTGGTGAGAAGTTTTGGTCCACCATACTCTCCTGCTATGATATGTGGCCTTGATATGGGGCCACAGACAACAATCAACCACAGACTGGAACCTCCCAAACTGTGAGCCAAAATAAGCCCTTCTTCTTTGTAAGTTAATAACCTTGGGCATTTTGAGATAACATAACTTAGAAAAAAAAGCAGTGAACATCCAGAACCACAGGGATGGCATATCGTTCCGAGAAACATGAAAACCTGCCTCAGACCCCGCTTCACTGCGCATGCAGATGTGGTCTCGCTGTCTTCCTTGGACTCTGGTTAAATGAAACTTGTTCTTTCGGGGACTCCTGAGGAAGCACTGCACGGGAGAAACGTGCCGGGGTCTGGAATCTTCCTGCTAGCCCGCAGCCACTGTACTTGAATGTCAATACAGCTGAGCAGTCAGGCCATGGTTCACAGTTTATTTCCTTAAATAAAGTCTTTCAGTAATATTCTGGCAAAAACGTTTTGGCATCAGAAAAGATGCTGGAAATCTGGCTTTATTTTCACTGTAAGTCTCTCACTGGCTGAATGTGTAGAGAATTCTTCCTTTAAATGCATTAATTTTATTAGACTGTTTGGTTTTGACTTTCAAGGCATCCTGTGTCCTTTCAATATGGACTTTCAAGCCATCTGTTATTTAAGGAAATCTTCTTTGGAATAATAGAAGTTCTCCACACTATTATTTTTGTTCCATTATTTTAGTTTCCTTCCTCAGATTCATACCTGTAACTGTTAAATGAACTCCGCCCAACCTCTATCTCTCCTGGGTTTCCTTAAGGCCTTTTTAGTTCTACAGTAATTGCCTGTGGATTTCAAAATACCTTCTATCTTCCATTTCTTTTAAAGCATCACTCATTACAATTATTTGTTCTTGAATTCAATCTATATTCATGTGTTTTCATTTTAAAAAGCATTTGTTTGGGGTTGGGAATGCAGTTCTGTGGTAGAGTGTAAACTTAGAATGCAAAGGCCTGACTTCACCCCTACTTCCACATTAATACTTCCACATTAATACTTCCACATTAATACTTCCACATTAATACTTCCGCATTAATACTTTCACATTAATGCTTCCACATTAATACTTCCGCATTAATACTTCCGCATTAATACTTTCACATTAATGCTTCCACATTAATACTTCCGCATTAATACTTCCACATTAATACTTTTTTGCTCACACATCTACAATTCCAGCATAGTTTGGAAGGGTCAGTTTCTAAAACATAAATTTTAGTTATGAAATAGGTATGGATTTGCATTTATGTTGGGAAGCTGTACCAAGCGTTCCATATAGTCCATACCTAATTTCTCCTAGTAATAGTAATATATTGATAATGTTAATAAGAGAAATTAGAGTAGTACATTTATCATTGTTAAACACTATTAATACACTCTTAACTAAAGTCAATAGTTTTTTTCTCACATGTCCGTAGTTTTGGTTTATGCCCTTTTATTATGATTGTTTCAGGTTCCTGTCTGAGATGTCATGTTCATTTAGTCCCTCTTGTCTCTGAGCTATCTTCGGCTGTGACAAATTCTCTTCTCTTGTTTTTGATAATTCTAACAGTTTTGAAGAGGGCTCTATTGGTTTACCATCACTGTAGCAAAATGCCCGAGATAAATACTGATGAACAAATAAGGTTACATTGCATCATAGTCTAGAGTTCACATTTCAAGATGGAGTGTTCCCACGCTTTGGGTGGGACACTGCAGGAGAGCAAGCCACTCACCTTCTGAGTCCGGGAGTAAGGAGAGAATTGAGAGCGACTGTGGTCCAAAAAAACGCTTCGTTGGGCACTCCCCCAAAGGTCCAAAGACCTCTTATGAGGTCCCACCTCCAAGAAGGTTTATCATCTCCCAGTAGGGAAGTCAAGGGAGGCAAAGCTTAATACTAGGCTCTTTGTGGAAACACTTATCCAAACATGGCAAGGTCTACTCGAGGGTTTGTAGAATATCTTTCAATTAAATTTCAACGGATTTTTTCATTTTTAAATTAAGATAATAGATTTTTAGGGAGATCACAAATACAGTATTGTTTTCTTCACTCCATATCAAAGGCACAAAGACAACTTGTCGCTGTGGATGCTGATCTTGAGCACTGGGATGAGATCCATTACCTCGGACATTTGTGTTGGGAATACTTAAAATCCTTTCTACTAGTTATTTTGAAATATTCAATTCAACCCATTGCCGTCCTTTTTGTTCGTTTGTTTTTGTTTTCTTGTCTCAAGCATGTCCTTTATGGCATAATATATGTCATGCTCTAGTCCTAGAATCAACCATTTCTCCAAGGCACATTAATCCTATTGAGAATAGCATCACACACCAAGATCCAAGAGCTAGGCATACTCATTGATACTACATTGTTGTTGCTTCTATATCCCCTTGTTGATAGAAATATCTCTCTCTCTGTCTCTCTCTGTCTCTCTCTCTCTCTCTCTCTCTCTCTCTCTCTCACACACACACACACACACACACACACACACATATATAAACTCCTGTATATACACATTTTAATGGACATTTCTGTTTCTACTCAATTATATTAACTGCAAGTCCACACATTAGGTTAATCATGAATTCATACCTATGTCCCCAACTCTACTCCATTTACTAAAGGTTCATTCTAATATTCTTCATATTTGTCTCAGACCATATATTTCAACAATAAGACATGTGTCCCACCATCCAGCATTCATCATTCAATCACAGTGTCCATGCCTCACGGTTTATAAATTATTAATCTATGCCCCATGGGAAACAAATTTATCAACTAAAGTACAGCTCTTTTGTGTGGCTCCTTTTGGCTTCCATCTTACAGATTTCATTCATTTCAAAGCTACCTCCATCAGAATCGCAGTCCATCACTTTCCATGTGACTGATACATCCATTCATCAAGCCTGCAGTCACTTTCCACAGTGGTTTTTTTTTAAACTGGCATTCATTAAAGTTCACTCCTTGTGCTCTATAAAGTTTGTGGGTTCTGACAAATGCATGGCGCTCCTGAGTCACCACTGCGGGGTCACACAGCAACACTTCACACACCCAGCCCTTGTCCTCACGATGCTCTCTCTATTCAAACCTCCACTTCTTCCTCTAGTTCCTAGCAACTTCTGTTACAATAACACAGTGGTTATCTTTGTAAGGAACCACTAAACTATCTTCCAAAGTGGGCATACCTTATATGTTTTCTTTGGGAAAGACTTGTTTGACGCTTTCGTCTATGCTTGGGGGTGGCGGGGCGCTATTTCTTTACTAGATTTCTAGGGATAAAGGAATTGTTTTCACTCACAGTTTGAGGGCACAGTCAGCAGTGGTGAAGAAGGCAGGGAAAGAGGAGTGGCTCTGGCTGTGGCAGCAAGAACATGAGGCTACTTGTTCATGTCTCAGCAGGCCAAGAACCGGGGAGAGGTAGGGTAGGCTTGGGGTAGAGGTAGGACAGGCTATAACCACAAGGCCCTACACCTTTGCCTTTCAACCACTTCTTCCCTGTTGGGCCACACCTTGTAAAGGTTCCACAGTTTCCCAAAACAGTGACACCACTGGCAACCGAGTGTTCAAACACAACAGCCTATGGGGAGCAATCCCCACCCAAAGTATAACATTCCACTCCTAACTCCAGGGCTCACAGCCATTTCCCAATGCAAAGTACAACAGTCCAACCTCAAATGTTCCTGGAGTCTTAAACAGAACCAACACGGTTTCAAAGTCCAAAATCTCTTCTGAGACTCAAAGCAATATAGCTGTTAGCCCAGATAAAATAAAATTTAAAAAAAAAATCCTTACACAATACCAATATGCCTGGACAACAATCGTTTCCATTCTCAAAGGGATGCATGGAGGCATGAAAGAGCAGGTCAGATCAGAGCAAGACAATACAACAGAGCAAACACCAAACGCTTCAGTGTAAGATGTAAAGGGGAGCAGTGTTTTATTCCTCTGCATATGGATATTTTTATTTCCACAGCACCGCCTGTTGAAAAGACTTCTCTCTCCACTGAACTTTGAAACGTCATCAAAAAAAAATCAATTGATTCTACTCATGTGGGTGTATTTCTGGGATACTCCATTGAGTTGTGCTCCATTATTCCACCAATCTCATCTTGTCTTGATTACTATGGCTTTGTAGTAAGACATGGCGCTGGGGAGTGTCATTCTCACAGCTGGTCTGCTTCAGACAGCATTGGCAATATTCATTGTGAAATGCTTCTCTTATTTCTAAATTACTTCTAGAGTTCCTTACCCCTCCTTTCAAACCTTGCTTTTCTCTCGTCATGCCATTTCTGAATTTTAAAACACTATGGTTATATTATTTAATAATTTCCAGGATCTTAATTCTTATAGCTGGTTTTGAACAGCTCTTCAATCCTAGTTGTTATTTGCTCTATAGGTATTTTTGTATGTTTTCACTGTTTCAAGGGAGGTGATTATGCCCCATATTCTCTTTATTTTTCTAATTAAAACAACTTTGCATAAACTTCAGTATTAATCTTTTTTCTTTCTCTCCCCTCCCCTCCACTCCCCTCCACTATGCAGTCTTTGCTGACCTGAAATTTGTTACGTAGAGCAGGCTAGCCTTGAACTCCCGGAGCTCTGACTCTGTCTCCCACGTGCTGGGATTGAAGGTGTGAGCCATTACATCTGGCTTGTTTGCTCATTTCTTAAGTAATACAAATTTCCTTGAAATTTTAGGAGTAAGGGCAAGGAAAAGATACCTCACATCTTCAAACCTCTCAAGTTCAGCCCTATTTTGTTGTAAAAGACAATGAAAAACACAGTCTTGGGGTTTCCAAGATCTGGCTCCGCTGGTAGCTTCTGGAACTTTCTGAGAAATTCTCCTTCCCTCTCTGCTGATCTAATATTTCAAAAACTATTATATTGATACCAAGCCTTTCCTGGAGCGGGGAGAAAGCCTTGTTTTCAGGGGCTGAAGAGTTTAAAGGGGCCAGAGTGTCCCAAGTCTTTACCCCCCCCCATCTTATCACAATGACTTCTCAGTTGTTATGAAGAGGCAAACGGAAATATAATTTGGGACAATTTCCTCAGATTCCCACTGTGGCCTTTACTTTTTGTGTAGCTATGACTATATGCCTGATGAACACCATCTATGGAGCTACTTATTTAGCTCATGGTTTCACAAGTGTCAGTCCATGTGGCTGGGATGACCTGGCAGAGCAGAGAAAAAGAAGTGTGTGTGTGTGTGTGTGTGTGTGTGTGTGTGTGTGTGTGTGTGTGTATGTATGTATGTATGTATGTATGTATGTATGTATATAGCCTTGGAGTTTTGGCTGTAATTTATATCCAAAAACATTATCACGTCTTTTTTTTTCCCGAGACAGGGTTTCTCTGCGTAGTTTTGGTGCCTGTCCTACATCTCACTCTGTAGACCAGGCTGACCTCGAACTCACAGAGATCCGCCTGGCTCTGCCTCCTGAGTGCTGGGATTAAAGGCGTGTGCCACCACTGCCCAGCCACATCTTTCTTAAACATTCAGGAAATACATGTCCTAATCCCACTGGAGCATGTTCTCTAGGTCAAGGGGTATTTATAAATACATGACTCAGTTACAAACATTTTGAAATGGTCTGCTTACAGATTCCTTACTGATTTTTAATTTTTTTCTGTTGTTACAGAACACAGTCCACATGATTTTAGTCCTCTGGGACTTGCTGAGGCTGCCTCCCCACTCTTACCCTCTCCTCCCTCACCCCTTCTTCTCCCCTTTATCTTATCACAGTTCCTCCTTCCCTCCCTCCCTCCCTCCCTCACCCCCCATTCCCCACCCCGCCATGCTGAGGACTGAACACAGGGCCTTGCATATGCTAAGGAAGCGTTCCACCAATGATTTACACCTCCAGCTGAGCCTTGCATTCTAATCAAGTGAAATAGTTTCATACGAGCTTGCAAAGAATATTTTATAGTTGTTCCTGCAGTGTTCTCTACACATCAATTAGAGCAGGCTTGCAAAAATTGCTATTAAAATATTTGTGTGTTAATAATTGTGCCTGTTTTATTTCTTAATTAATGAGAAGTAAATTTAATAATGAACTTGTTTATTCTTTATTGCTATCAATATTTGTCTTACATATTTTCAGGCTATGTTTTTATTCACATACATAGATTCGTTGTATTTATTAATTGTATTTACTACTTTATCAGTATGAAATATCCTGCTTTATACCCAATAATGTTTCTGTATTACAAGAAGACTATTTTATTCAGTACATTCTTTTGGTGTTTTCTAAATACTACTTCCTACATTTTTATTTTCCAACCTTCCCCCATCTTTATCTTTAATTTATTTTTTAGAAAATCACATAAGTATTGGGGTGTGGGAGAGACAGTTCAGTGATTAAGAGCTATTGCTGCTCTTGCAAGGGACCTGAGGTCAACTCCCAGCACCTATACCAGGTGGCTCTCAATGGCCTATAACTCCAGCTTCGGGAGACATCTTCACACTTGCACTCATATGCCCAAACAAACACATAGCGCGCGCGCGCACACACACACACACACACACACACACACACACAAATTAAAAATAATAAACTTTTTAAAAAGTACGCAAGTATTACGTATTTTTAAGTCTACTCTACCACTTGGTGTGTTCTCACAGCTGGCTTAGCCATCTGTGTATAACTAATCTCACACCGACATTTGCACACAGCACCTCACTGTCTATCTGCCCCATTTGTTCTCCAGTAATTTTTCTTCCCTTTTATCCCTCACTTGAATTAGCGATACAGTTTGTCACAGACCTGCCCCCTTCCTCCCTTTGGCAATTGCATTCTATACTGTCCTTTTTAGAGGCTATCCTGCTGATTCTAGCAAACATCCTCAATTTTAATAAGGCAATAAACATTAACGTCATGATCACTTTGTAGATAATTAAAGGATCTTTGACGATTTTAATTCCCCCAACTACTGTGTTGCTCTTGCTATCCTGGGTTTCTTAAATCTAGGCTAATCAATGGGATGTCCCCATCTTTCATGACATGGACTCTGAGGAGACTGGGGTGGTTACCTCAGGGAAGAGCTTGTCTAATTGTTTTCCCCCTGGTTTCACTGAGCTTCATCCTCTTAGAATGTTCTGGACAGGAAAACTGGGGTCTAGCTAAGGCAGATTTCACAGCAATGGTCTGAGACTTATACTCTATCACACCAAGGTCATAATGTGCGGTGTCTAGCAGGCTACCTATCCCATCATGAGGATGCCTCCACTTTGGCACCAGTGAGATCTGGGGTTGAAGAATTCCTTTTTGGGGGATGTCCTAAGTACATTAGCTTTGTCAGACAGACTACTGGCCTTTACCCTCAGCTGTAAAAATAAAAACATCTCCAGATGTCACCAAGAATCCTCTTGGGGGAGGGGGGCATTTTAG